>JAPFBE010000191.1:0-91921 GCA_034336665.1 Luscinia megarhynchos | reverse complement strand
GCAGGGAGTTGAAGCCAAAATTTTTGGGGTGTCTGAGGCTGATTTGGGAGGTCTGGATCAGATTTTGGGGTCCTGGGGAGATTTTGGGGGTCCCACCTCAAATTTTGGGGGATTTTGGGAGTTTGATCCCAAATTTGGGGTCCTGGGGATTTTAGGGGATGTTTGACCAGCAAAATTTTGGGATTTTGCCTTGGCTCATTTTAACCCCAAATTTTTGTTTTGTGCAGGATTGAACCCCAAAAATTTTGGAAGGTTTTAAGAGGAGATTTTGGTTTTCACCCCAAATTTTGAGTTTTGGGATGATTTTCGGGAGTTTTGGATCCAAAATTTTGGGATTCTGGTTTCATTTTGGGGAATGTTTGAGACACTGAATTTTTGGGTGGTTAAGCCCCTGAGGGAATTTGGGTGTGGTTTGGGATGATTTTGGGTGGTTTTAGCAAATGCGGATTTTACGGCGATTTTAGGCGGTTCCTCATCCCAAATTTGTGGGGTTCTGTGAATTTGGGAGGTTTTGATTTTAAATTTTTGGATTTTGGAGGCCGATTTCTGGGCTGTTTTAACCTAAATTTTGTTGGATTTTGCGGTTCTATCCCTCTGAATTTTGGGGGTTTTAGTGGTGATTGAACCCCAAATTTTGGAGGAGTTTTGGAAAATTTGGTAAGCCTTTTTCCCCAAATTTGGAAGATTCTAGAGGTTTTGGGGTCCCACCTCCAATTTTGGGGGTTCTGGGATGGTTTGACCCAAATTTTTGGGGGTTTGGGATGATCTAGCCCCAACCCCAAAATTTTGGGTGTTGTGGGGGATTTTTGGGGAGGTGGGATCCCAAAATTTTGGGGGTTCCGGGCTGATTTTTGGGGATGTTTGAAGAGAAATTTTCCTGATTTTGCTGCCTCTGACCTCAAATTTGGGGCTGGGGTGGGATTTTGCTTTGGATCCCCAAATTTTTGGGATTTTGGGGGCGATTTGCCAGTTTTAGCAAATTTTTGGATTTTGGGGCGATTTTGGGGCAGTTTCTGAACCCAAAATTTTTGAGGTGATTTTGGGAGGATTTGACCCCAAATTTGGGGGTTTGGGATGGTCTGAGGCCCATTTTGGGGCCGATTTTTGGGGGATTTTTGGGGGTTTGAGCCCAAATTTGGGGGTTCTGAGGGGATCGAAGCCAAAATTTTGCAGGGTGTCTAGCAGAGGCGATTTTGGGGAGGCTTCGCGGGATCCAGATTTTTGGGGGTCCTGGGGAGATTTTTGTCCCCACCTCAAACTTTTTGGGGATTTTGGGGAGTTTTGATCCCAAACTTTGTGGGGTCCTGGGGGATTTTGGGGATGTTTGACCCTCAAATTTGGGATTTTTGGGCTCATTTTTAACCCCCAAATTTTGGGGGTTTTGTGCTGATTGAACCCAAAATTTTGAGGTTTTGGGGGAGATTTTTGAGGGGTTTCACCCCAAAATTTTGGGGGTTTGGATGATTTTGGGAGTTTTGATCCAAAATTTTGGGATTCTGGTTTCATTTTGAATGTTTGGAGACAAATTTTGGGAATTTTTTGGGTGGTTCGGCTCAAAATTTAGGTGGTTTGGGATGATTTTGGTGGTTTGAACCCAAATTTGGGATTTTGGGGCGATAAGCGGTTTTATCCCCAAAATTTTGTTCTTGTGAATTTGGGATGTTTTGATTTTTAATTTTTTTGGATTTTGGGCGCTTTTGGGCTGTTTTAACCCAAATTTTGTGATTTTCGTGTTCTATCCCAAATTTTGGGGGTTTTTGTGGAGATTGAACCCAAAATTTTGGAGGTTTTGAGATTTTGTGCTTTTTGCAAATTTGGAGATTCTGGGAGGTTTTGGGTCCCACCTCCAATCTTTGGGGGTTCTGGGATGGTTTGGACCCAAATTTTGGGGGTTTGGGATGATCTGTGGGGCCCCAACCCCAAATTCTTTGGGTATTGTGGGGGATTTTGGGGAGGTGGGATCCCAAATTTTGGGGTTTCAGGCTGATTTTGGGATGTTTGAAGAAATTTTCCTGATTTTGGTAGCTCTGACCCCAAATTTTGGGGCTGGGAGTTTGGATTTGGGGGTTTGGATCCCAAATTTTTGGGATTTTAGGGGCGATTTGGAGCAGGCTGAACCCAAATTTTGGTGATTTTGGGGATTTGACCCAAATTTGGGGGTTTGGGATGGTCTGAGCCCATTTTGGGGCTGATTTTGGGGATTTTAGGGTTTGAGCCCCAAATTTGGGGTCTGAGGGGATTGAAGCCAAAATTTCTGGGGTGTCTGAGGCAGCGATTTTGAGGTCTGGCGGATCCAGGACTTTGGGAGTCCCTGGGGAGATTCTGCCCCACCTCCAATTTTGGGGATTTTGGGAGGTCTCCGATCCCAGTCACTGGGGATTTTGGGCAGCTCTTTAACACAAATTTTGGGATGGGATTTGAACCCAAAATTCCTTGACAATTTTGGAATTCATCATCCCACTAGAGTTTCTGCATTACTTTTTTGCATTTTTATCTTCCATTTTTGGGACTTTGCGAATTTTTTCTGCAACTTTAATATTTTTTAATCTTCTATAATGTAAAATCCTTTAATCTAAACCTGAATCCATTTTAAACTTTTAATATTAGAAATATCTTTTAACTTTTAACACACACATTAGCTCTCATTTCCTCTTCATTTTAAATCTTTAAAACATACTAAGATATCTTTAAATGTTGCCATTCCTGATAATTTTATTTTAATTCCTTTTAATACTTTCGGAACATTTTGGGTCCTTTTCCTCAAATTTTCATATTTTGGGTTTTCACCTAAATTTTTGGGATTTATGGGAAATTCTGGTTCCATTCTCCCAAATTTTGAAATTTCGGATCTTTAATTTCTCCAAATTTTAATAATGTTTTTACCGAGACATTTGGGGTCCCTTTTGGACGATTTTTCTCAGTTTAATTTTGTTTTTTTTTAAATTTTTGATTTTATTTATTTAATTTTTAAATTTTTTTAAATATTTTTTATTTTATTTTATGTTTATTCTTCAATATTTTTATTTTTATTTTTATTTTCTTTTTATTTTTTATTTTTTATTTATAATATATTTATTTTTTGGTTTATGTTCATTATTTTTGTTTTTATCTATTTTATTTCTATTTTTTTTATTTTTCTTTTTATTTTTTTATTTCCTTTTTTTATTTTTATTTTTATTTTTATTTTTTTTTAATTTTATATTTATTTTCATTTGTTTTATTTTTTATTTTTATTTTATTTTTATTTCTATTTCTATTTTTTTTTTAATTTTAGGTTTTATTCTTATTTTTATTTTTTAATTGTTAATTTTAATATTTATTTTTGATTTTATGTTTATGTTTATTATTTTTATTTTTTAAAATTTTTATTTATTTTTATTTTTCTTTTTTAGTTTGTTTTGTTTTATTTTATATTTATATTTATACTTATATTTATATTTATATATTTATATTTATATTTATATTTATATTTATATTTTATTTTATTTTATTTTTATTTTATGTTATGTTTATGTTTATGTTTATGTTTATGTTTATGTTTATGTTTATGTTTATATTTATGTTTATTTAATTTTATTTTTATTTCTATTTTTTTTTTTTTTTTTATTTTTTTTAAATTTTAATATTTTATTTTTTAATATTTTTTGTTTTATGTTTATGTTTATTCTTTTTTTATTCTTATTTATTTTTTATTTCTATTTTAATATCATTTGTGTTTTTATTTTGTTTTATTTTATTTTTATATTTTTATTCATATCTATATTTATTTTTATTTTGTTTTATTTTTATTTTTATTTTTTATTTTATTTGTATTTTTGTTTTATTTTTTTATTTTTTATTTTTTATTTTCATTTTATTTTTATTTTTATTTTATTTTATTTTTATTTTTTATTTTTTATTTTTATTTTTATTTTTATTTTTATTTTTTATTTTTTTTATTTTTATTTTATTTTATTTTATTTTATTTTCGCCAATTCTCCCTTCAAACCCCCAAAATTGATTTTATTTTTTGTTCCATTTCCTTTTTCGGGACTTTTTTCCCGCCATTTTTTTCCCGCATTTCTTCCCGCGACTTTTCTCGCGCCGCTCCGCCATTTGTCTCTTTCTTTTGATTGCTTCCGCTCGCCATTTTTCTCTGCGCCACTTCGGGTGGGCGTAACGAGGAGATTACGCGGAACTCGGGAGAGTGACGCAGGCAGGCACAGTGCGTCGATCTGCGGAGTTCAGGGGCCAATTTGGGCAATTTGGCGGAATTTTAGAATTTTTGCATTTATGGGAATTTACACGGGTTTTAGAAAGGTTCTGGACGGGCCGAGGGTTCGGGGGAGGGGCGCGCGGGCAGCGGGTCAGGGAACAGGAAGTGGGGAATTTGGGGGAAATTTGGGAATTTAGGGGAAGTGGGAAATTTTGGGGAATTTAGAAATTTGGGAAATTTCGGATTTTTAGGGAATTTTGGGGAAATTGCAGGGGAATTTTGTGAAAGGGCAGGTGAGATTTTGGGGGTGGGGTTAGGGGGAATTTTGGGAGATTTTGGGAAATTTGGGGGATTTCAGTTTTTTTTAGGGGAATTTTGGGGAATTTTTGGGGAATTTTTGAGGAAAATTTCGGGTTTTAGGTTTTTGGGAAATCTTGGGGATTTTTAGGGGATTTTGGGAGGTTTAGGAGATTTTTGGGAATTTGGGGAATTTTGGGATTTTTAGGGGAATTTTAGGGAAATTTAAGAATTTTTGCGAATTTTTGGGGATTTTGGGGGAGATTTTTTGGGGAATTTCGAAGGGAAATTTTAGGAATTTTGGGGATTTTTGGGAATTTTGGGGAGATGTGGGAGAATTTTGCGGGGAAATTTTGCAGGAGATTTAGAGGGGGGGGGCAATTTTTAAAGAATTTTTGGGTACTTTAGGAGACGATTTTGGGGGAATTCGGGAAATTTTGGGGAAATTTGGAGATTTGGGGAGATTTAAGGATTTTTGGGAGAAATTTTGGGGAAATTTTAAGGAGTTTGGGGGAATTTTGGGATTTTTTAGGAGATTTTTGGGGAGAATTTCAGGGTTTTAAGGGCGTTTTAGAAGGAAATTTTGGGGATTTTTGTAATTTTGGGGAATTTTGGGAAATTTGGGGGAAAGATTAGAGGAGATTTTGGGAGGTTTCTGGAATTCCGGAGATTTTGGGGGATTTAGGGGAAATTTTGGGGAGATTTGGGGGAATTTTTGAATTTTTGGGGTTTTGTGGGGATTTGGGGAAACTTGGGATTTTGGGCGGTGGAAATTTTGGGGGATTTTTATGGGGTGGGGGAATTTCTCTTGCGGAATTTTAGTGATTTGAGAGAATTTTGGGGAGAATTTTTGGGATTTTTTGGGGATTTTAGGGTTTTGTTTGGAATTTTGGTGATTTTTTTTTAATTTTGGGATATTTGGGGGTGGATTTTTGGGGGAATTTTTGGGGATTTTTAGAAGAAATTTTGGAATTTTGGGATTTTTGGGTTGAATTGTTTGGGAATTTTTGGGATTTTTGGGGGGATATTTGGAATTTTGGAATTTTTTTTGGGAATTTTGGGATTTTCTACCGTTGGATTTTGCTGAAATTTTTAGGGGAATGGTGGAATTTTTGGGGATTTTTGGAACGGAGAGTTATTGGGATTTTTAGGGGAATTTTTTTGGGAATTTTTGGGTTTTGGGTGGATTTTGGTTGGAATTTTTCAGATGTTTTTGGGATTTTTGGGGAATTTTACTAAAATTTTTGACTTTTGAATTTTTGGGAGAATTTTTAGTTGGAATTTTTGGGAATTTTTTGGGTTTTGGAGATTTTTTAAGGTATTTTTTGGGGAGATTTTTTGATTTGGGAGATTTTTTGGGTTTTTTAGATATTTGGCTAGGACAGATTTGAAATTTGATTTTTAAAGTGAAGATTTTTTGAATTTTGGAATTTTTTAGTTGGATTTTTGGGAATTTTTTGGTTTTGGAGATTTTTTGGAATTTTGGAGATTTTTTGGGAATTTTTTGAGTGGATTTCTGTCAAATTTTTTGGGGAAATTTTAGGGATTTTAGGGATATTTTGAGGTGGATTTTTGGGTTTTTGAGGGGTTTTGTTGGAAATTTAGGTTTTTGGGGAGTTTTTTTAATTTATTTTTTGGGGGGTTTTTTTTGAGTTTTTGGGGGGATTTTTTGGGAATTTTTGAGTATTTTTGGGGAAATTTTTTCAGGGATTTTTTTGGGAATTTTTTTGGATTTTGTAGGAATTTTTTTGGGGATTTTTTGGGAATTTTTTTGGGAAATTTTGGAAATTTTTGGGATTTTTTGGGAGATTTTTGTTAAAATTTTGGGGATTTTGTAGGTGTGAATTTGTTGGGGATTTTATTGGAATTTTAGGGATTTTTGGGAATTTTTTAGTGGATTTTTGTCAAGAGGTTGGGTTTTTTTGGGAATTTAGGAGATTTTTTGAGGGTGGGTTTTGGGGATTTTTTGGGTTTTGTTGGAAATTTGGGATTTTTTGGGGGATTTTTTAAAAATTTATTTTTGATAATTTTTTTTATTTTTGGGATGTTTTGGGAATTTTTTTGGGATTTTTTTGAGAATTTTTTAGGATTTTTTGGGAATTTTTGGGATTTTTTCGGGGATTAGTTAGGGAATTTTGGTGGGATTTTTTGGGAATTTTTTGGGGATTTTTGGATTGGATTTTTTGGGAATTTTTGGGAAATCACCGATTTTTTTGGGAATTTTGGGTGGATTTCTGTCAAATTTTTGGGGGAATTTTAGGGATTTTGGGGATATTTGAGGTGGATTTTTTGGGATTTTTTGGGGATTTTTTAGAATTAATTTCTTGGGGTTTTTTAGGAAATTTTTTGGGATTTTTTTGGGGGATTTTTGGGATTTTTTGGGAATTTTTTGGGAATTTTTTAATTAATTTTTTGGTTTTGAGATTTTTTGGGGAATTTTTGGGGATTTTTTGATAATTTTTTGGGAGAATTTTTGGGGATTTTTTTAGGATTTTTGGGATTTTTTTTGATTTTTAGGGGTTTTTGGAATTTTTGGGGATTTTTTGAGTTTTTGGAAATTTTTTGGGAATTTTGGGAGTGCGGGGATTTTTTGGGAATTTTGGGAATTGTTTGGGAAGTTTTGGGAATTTTTGGGATTTTTTGGGAAATTTTTTGAGTTTTTTGGGGGATTTTTTGGGGATTTTATTTTGGGATTTTTTGGGGAATTTTTGGGGGATTTTTTGGGATTTTTTTGGGATTTTTTTGGGATTTTTTTTATTTTTTGGGAATTTTTTTGGGGGAATTTTTGGGATTTTTGGGAATTTTTGGGGGAATTTTGGGATTTTTTGGCTCCTGTGGATTTTTGGGCTCTCTGTGTTTGGGGTTAATTAATGACATCGTATTAATTCGGGAATCAATTAATTAAGGAATTAATTAATCCATTACTGGTGTCCTCAACTCTCCCCCACCCTTAAGTGGAAAATTAATTAATCCAGAGCTCATTAATTAATCCAGGGCTCATTAATTACCCCAGGGCTCCAATTTAATCAGTGTGGGGACCCTAATTATTAATTAAAGGATTAATTAACCCATCCAGGAAGGATTTAACCCTTTCCATTCCCTTTTTCTCACCCCTATTTAATTAAAAATTGGGGTTTAATTGCATTAATTACCCGGGGATCAATTTAATCAATTAATGAGGACCCTAGTAATTAATTAAAGTTAATTAACCCATCCAGGAAGGATTTAACCCTTTCCACTCCTTTTTCTCACCCCTATTTAATTAAAAATTGGGATTTAGTGCATTAATTACCCGGGGATCAATTTAATCAGTAATGGGGACCCTAATTAATTAATTAAAGGATTAATTAACCCATCAGGAAGGATTTAACCCTTCCACTCCTTTTTCTCACCCCTATTTAATTGGAATTGGGGCTTAATTAACTAGGGTTCATTAATTATCCCAGGGCTCAATTTAATCAATTGATGAAGGCCTTAATTAATTAATGAAGGGATTAATTAATTAATTAAAACATTAATTAACCCATCCAGGAAGGTTTAACCCTTTCCAATCCCTTTTCTCACCCCTGTTTAATTAAAAACTGGGATTTAATTGCATTAATTACCCCAGGGCTCAATTTAATCAGTGTAGGGACCCTAATTAGTAATTAAAGGATTAATTAACCCACCCATTAAGGATTTAACCCTTTCCACTCCTTTTTCTCACCTCTATTTAATTAAAAATTGGGGCTTAATTAACCCCAGGGTTCATTAATTATCCCAGGAGCTCAATTTAATCAATTGATGAAGGCCTTAATTAGTAATGAAGGGATTAATTAATTAATTAAAATATTAATTAACCCATCCAGGAAGGTTTTAACCCTTTCCACTCCTTTTTCTCACCCCCTATTTCATTAAAAGGTGGGATTTAATTGCATTAATTACTCAGGACTCATTTTAATAAATTAATGAGGATCCTAATTAATTAATTAAAGAGTTAATTAACCCATCAGGAAGGCTTTAACCCCTTTCCACTGCTTTTTCTCTAGCCCCTATTTAATTAAAAATTGGGAGGCTTAATTAATCCCAGGACTCATTAATTGTTCAGGGCTCAAGCTAATCAATTGGTGAAGTCTCTAATTAATTAGTGAGATTAATTAACCCACCATTAAGGTTTTAACCCCTTTCCACTCCTTTTTTCTCTCCTATTTCATTAAAAATTGGGATTTAATTGCATTAATTACCCCAGGGCTCAATTTAATCAATTAATGAGCACCCTAATTAATTAATTAAAGTTAATTAACCCACCCATTAAAGTTTAACCCTTTCACTCCTTTTTCTCGCCCCTATTTAATTAAAAATTGGGGCTTAATTAACTAGGACTCATTAATTATTCCAGGGCTCAAGCTAATCAGTAATGAGGAGCCTAATTAATTAATTAAAGGATTAATTAGTACCAATTAAGGATCTAACCCTTTCCATTCCCTTTTCTGCAGTCCCTATTTAATTAAAATTGGGATTTAATTGCATTAATTAACTCAGGGCTCAATCTAATCACTTGTGAGGACCCTAATTAATTAATTAAAGGATTAATTAGCCCATCCATTAAAAGTTTTAACCCTTTCCACTCCTTTTTCTCATCCATATTTAATTAAAAATTGGGACTTAGTAACCCCAGGACTCATTAATTATTCCAGGGCTCAAGCTAATCAATTAATGAGTACCCTAATTAGTAATTAAAGGATTAATTAATCTCAATTCAATCAATTAATGAGGACCCCTAATTAATTAATTAATGGATTAATTAGCCCATCCAGGAGGGTTTAACCCTTTCCATCCTTTTTCCCACCTATTTCATTAAAAATTGGGATTTAGTGCATTAATTACCCCAGGGCTCAATTTAATCAATTAATGAGCACCTAATTAATTAATTAATGGATTAATTAGCCCATCCAGGAAGGATTTAACCCTTTCCATCCTTTTCTCGTCCCTATTTAATTAAAAATTGGGGCTTAATTAACCCAGGGCTCATTAGATTATTCCAGGGCTCAAGCTAATCAGATAATGAGGACCCTAATTAATTAATTAATGGATTAATTAACCCACCAATTAAGGATTTAACCCTTTCCACTCCTTTTTCTCACCCCTATTTAATTAAAAGTGGGGTTTAGCATATATGAGCCCAGGAGCTGCAGTGACGAGTGCGTGATTTCATTAATGAGCGAATTCATTAATGAAGGTTCGACTCGTGGTGGGGCTGATGTAATTAGCAGGCAGGAGCTGCTGGGAGACCATGGGGGAGCTGGCGAGCCTGGACCGACGAATCGAGCAGCTCTTGGCTCTGCGAGCTCATCAAGGAAGGCGAGGAGTCAAGGCTCATGTGCCAAAGGCCAGTAGTGCATAGCTAATTAGCGCTAATTAACTAATTATTGATGGTCATTAGTGGGTATTAATGTTGATTAGGGCTGGGTTTTGGTGTTAATTAGGGTTAGTGGGAGTTCTAATCAAGGAGAAGAGGTCAAGGCTCTCTGTAAAGGCCGGTAATTAGCTAATTAAGCTAATTAATTAATTAATAGCAGCTCATTAATTATTATTAGTGGTTATTAATGGTTATTAATGGTGATCAGGGCTGGTAGTTGGGGTTGTTCATCAAGGAGAGGCCGAGGTCAAGGCCCTCTGCGTAAGACCCGATGATGCGCTAATTAAGCTAATTAATTAATTATTGATGGTCATTAATTCTTATTTGTGGTTATTAAGTGGTTATTAATGGTGATCACGGCTGGTAGTGGGGGTTTCTCATCCAAGGAGAGGTAGTCCAAAGGCCCTCTGTAGAGGCCCCGGTAATTAAGCTAATTAGCAGCTAATTAACTAATTATTGATGGTCATTAGTGGGTATTAATGTTGATTAGGGCTGGGTTTTGAGGTGTTAATTAGGAGTTAATTGGGAGTTCTAATCAAGGAGAGCGAGTCAAGGCTCTCTTAAGGCCCCGATGATTAGCTAATTAGACTAATTAATTAATTATTGATGGTCGTTAATTCTTATTTGTGGTTATTAATGGTTATTAATGGTGATCACGGCTGAAGTAATTGGGGTTTCTCATCAAGGAGGCGAGGTCAAGGCCCTCTGCTTGAAAGGCCAGTAGATGCTAATTAACGCTAATTAATTAATTATTGATGGTCATTAATTATTATTACTGGTTATTAATGGTTATTAGTGGGTATTAATGGTTATTAATGGTGATCAGGGCTGTTAATTGGGGTTGTTCATCAAGGAGAGGCGAGGTCAAGGCCCTCTGCACCAAGGCCGATGATGTAGCTAATTAGCAGCTAATTAATTAATTGTTGATGGTCATTAATTATTATTTGTGGTTATTAATGGTTATTAATGGTGATCAGGGCTGTTAATTGGAGTTTCCAATCAAGGAGAGCGAGTCAAGGCCCTCTCGCCAAGACCGGTAATTAACCTAATTAATTAATTATTAACTAATTATTGATGGTCATTAATTCTTATTTGTGGTTATTAGTGGTGATCGGGTAAGTTTTGGTGTTAATTGCTGTTAATTGGGAGTTTTAATCAAGGAGGCGAGGTCAGGGCTCTGTGTGTAAAAACCGGTAATTAGCAGTAATTGAGTAATTATTAATGCTAATTAATTAATTCTTGATGGTCATTAATTCTTATTAATGGTTATTAGTGGTTATTAATGGTGATCAGGGCTGTTAATTGGGGTTGTTGTTCATCAAGGAGAGCGAGGTCAAAGGCCCTCTAAGCCAAGGCCGGTAATTAGCCTAATTAGCAGCTAATTAATTAATTATTGATGGTCATTAGTATTATTACTGGTTATTAATGGTTATTAGTGGGTATTAATGGTTATTAATGGTGATCAGGGCTGAAGTAGTGGGGTTGTTCATCCAAGGAGAGCGAGGTCAAGGCTCTCTAAGCAAGGCCCGGTAATTAGCAGCTAATTAGCAACGCTAATTAATTAATTATTGATGGTCATTAATTATTATTACTGGTTATTAATGGTTATTAGTGGGTATTAATGGTTATTAATGGTGATCAGGGCTGTTAGTGGGGTTTCTCATCAAGGAGAGCGAGGTCAAGGCTCTGTGTGTAAAACCGGTAATTAATGATAATTAGCAGCTAATTAATTAATTATTAATGATTATTAATGATTATTACTGGTTATTAATGGTTATTAGTGGGTATTAATGGTTATTAATGGTGATCAGGGCTGTTAGTGGGGTTGTTCATCAAGGAGAGAAGGTCAAGGCCCTCTGCACCAAGGCCCGGTAATTAGCCTAGTGCAGCTAATTAATTAATTATTGATGATTATTAATGATTATTACCGGTTATTAATGGTTATTAATGGAGATCAAGGCTGTTAGTGGGGTTGTTCATCAAGGAGAGGTCAGGGCTCTATCGCCTAAGGCCAGTAATGTAGCTAATTAGCAGCTAATTAATTAATTATTGATGGTCATTAGTGGGTATTAGTGGTGATCAGGGCTGGGTGCTGCTGTTAATTGCTGTTAGTGGGGTTTTAATCAAGGAGAAGCGAGGTCAAAGGCCCTCTACGCCAAGGCCCGATGAGTGCAGCTAATTAAGCTAATTAACTAATTATTAGTGGTCATTAATTATTATTTGTGGTTATTAGTGGTTATTAATGGTGATCAGGGCTGTTAATTGGGGTTGTTAATCAAGGAGAGGCCGAGGTCAAGGCCCTCTCGCCAAGGCCGGTAATTAACCTAATTAATTAATTATTAACTAATTATTGATGGTCATTAATTCTTATTTGTGGTTATTAGTGGTCATTGGAAGGGTTTTTGGTGTTAATTGCTGTTAATTGGGAGTTCTAATCAAGGAGAGGCGAGGTCAGGGCTCTGTGTGTAAAAACCGAGTAGTGCGGTAATTAATTAATTATTAATGCTAATTAATTAATTCTTGATGGTCATTAATTCTTATTTGTGGTTATTAATGGTTATTAATGGTGATCAGGGCTGTTAGTGGGGTTTCCAATCAAGGAAGGCGAGGTCAGGGGCCCTCTGTAAGGCCGGTAATTAAGCTAATTAAGCTAATTAATTAGTATTGATGGTCATTAGTGGGTATTAGTGGTTATTAGTGGTGATCAGGGCTGGGTGCTGCTGTTAATTGCTGTTAGTGGGGTTTCCAATCAAGGAGGCCGAGATCAAGGCTCTGTGTGCCAAGGCCGGTAGTGCGCTAATTAGTGGTATTGATGGTCATTAGTGGTTATTAGTGGTTATTAATGGTGATCAGGGCTGTTAGTCAGGGTTGTTAATCAAGGAGAAGAGGTCAAGGCTCTCTCATGCCAAGGCCCCGATGATATAGCAGCTAATTAGCAGCTAATTAATTAATTCTTGATGGTCATTAATTCTTATTTGTGGTTATTGAGTGGTTGTGTGGTGATCAGGGCTGGTCTGGGCAGTTCTGGGGATTAATTAAGCTAATTAATTAATACCAGAATTAGGGCTCATTAGGGTCCGGGGGGCTTTTCATTAATTAGAGCAGGGGATTAATTAGCAGTAATTAGCAGTAGTGTGAGAATTAATTGTAATTAATGTTAATTGGGGATTTTCATCCAGGAAATCAGTGATTATTAGCGCTAATTAACCTAATTAATTCTCATTAATGATAATTAGTGTTAGTGGGTTTTTGGGGGATCTCCCATTAAGGAAAGCGTTAATTAATTAGCATTAATTAACAATAATTAACAGCAACTAGTGCTCGTTAATGATAATTAATATTAATTGGGCATTTTTGGGGGTTTAATCACGAAGAGCATTGATTAATTAACATTAATTGACCCTAGTACCACTAATTAATACTCATTAATGATAATTAATTATAATTACTGTTAATTGGGTTTTTTTTTAAAATTTCCATCCAGAAGAGCAGCGATTAATTAGCACTAATTAACCCTAATTAATGATAGTTAATTTTAATTAATTGTAATTAGTGTTAATTAATTTTTTTGGGATTTTTCATCCAGGAGAACAGAGATTAATTAACACTAATTAACCCAAATTAATGCTCATTAATGATAATTAATTGTAATTAATGTTAATTGGCTTTTTTTTGGGGGGGGTTTAATCAAGAAGAGCATTGATTAATTAACATTAATTAACCCGAATTGCCACAAATTAATACTCATTAATGATAATTAATTATAATTAGTGTTAATTGGGGTTTTTTTAAAATTTTCCATCCAGAAGAGCAGCGATTAATTAGCACTAATTAACACTAATTAATGATTATTAATTTTAATTAATTATAATTAGTGTTAATTGGGTTTTTTTTTTATTTTTCATCCAGAAGAGCAGCGATTAATTAGCACTAATTAACCCTAATTAATGATAATTAATTTTAATTAATTGTAATTAGTGTTAATTAATTTTTGGGGGGATTTTTTGTCCAGAAGAGCAGCGATTAATTAACACTAATTAACCCGAATTACCAGTAATTAATACTCATTAATGATAGTTAATTATAATTAGTGTTAATTGGGTTTTTTTTTTAATTTTCCATCCAGAAGAGCAGCGATTAATTAACCTTAATTAACTCTAATTAACCCTCATTAACCCTAATTACTGCCAATCAGAATTAATTAGTGGTGGTAAGCTAATTGATAACTAATTAATTAATTAATTTTTTCCCCAAGGGGAGATTCTGGTGGAGGAGAACTTAGCGTGCAGAGAGTCGATTAAGCCCGTCACGGTCGGGGGGAATTTGGGAAATTTGGGGAAATTTTGGGGAATTTTTGGGGAAAATTTGGGAAAATTTGGGAGATTTTGGGGAATTTTGGGTTTTTTGGGGGGATTTTGGAGGAATTTTTTGGGGATTTTTGGGAGATTTTTGGGAATATTTTGAAATTTTTGGAGATTTTTTTTTAGGGAGTTTTGGGGAAATTTTGGGAAATTTGGGGACAATTTGGGAAATTTGGGAAATTTTTGGGAAATTTGAGAGGGAGTTTTGGGGGATTTTTGGGAGAATTTTTGAAATTTTTGGAAAATTTTTTGGGGGATTTTGGGTTTTTGGGAAATTTTGGGGAGAATTTGGGGGGGATTTTGGAGGAAATTTGGGGAGAATTTTGGGAAATTTTGGGAGATTTTTTAGAATATTTTTGGAATTTTTTGGGGGTTTTTGGGGAATTTCAGGATTATTTGGGGAAATTTTGGGGAAATTTTGGGAAATTTTGGGAAATTTTGGGGAAATTTTGGGAAATTTTGGGGAAATTTTGGGAAATTTTGGGAAATTTTGGGGAAATTTTGGGAAATTTTGGGGAAATTTTGGGGAGATTTGGGAAATTTTGGGGAAATTTGGGGAAATTTTGGGAAGTTTCGGGAAATTTTGAAGATTTTTGGCGGATTTTTGGGAATATTTTGGAAATTTTTTTATTCTTTTAGCAGTTTTTGGGGGGATTTTTGGGGGGTTTTTGGGAAATTTTGGGAAAATTTAGGGGGAAAATTTTAGGGAAATTTTTGGGAAATTTAGGAAATTTGAGGAAATTTTTAAGGAAATTTTTGGGGAAATTTAGGGGGAAATTTTGAAGGAGATTTGGGAGATTTTTGGGAAATTTGGGGGATTTTTTGGGAGATTTTGCAAATTTTTTTGGATTTTTTTAGGATTTTTGGGGTTTTTTGGGGAAATTTGGGGAAATTTTTGGAAATTTTGGGAAATTTTGGGGAAAATTTGGGAAGTGGGAAAATTTTGGGAAATTACGGGGGAATTTTGGAAAATTTTTTGGGGAAATTTGGGGAAATTTTTGGGGGATTTTTGGGAGATTTTTGGGGAGATTTTGGGGGAATATTTTTGCAAAATTTTTTGGATTTCTTTTCTTGCGGATTTTTGGGGGGATTCTTGCAGGGTTTTTTGGGGAAATTTTGGGACAATTTGGGGAAATTTGGGGAAATTTTTGAAGAAATTTAGGGGAAATTTGGGTATATATTTTAGTGATATTTTTTGGGATATTTTGGGATATTTTTGGGATTATTTTTGGGATATTTTTGGATTTTTTTTTGGGACATTTTGGGACATTTTGGGATATTTTTGGACATTTTTGGGATATTTTTGGATTATTTTGGGGATCATTTTGGGATATTTTTGGATTTTTTTTGATATTTTTGGGATATTTTTGGGGTATTTTTTGGAATATTTTTGGGATATTTTTGGGATTTTTTTTATATTTTGGGACATTTTGGGATTATTTTTGGGACATTTTTGGATATTTTTTGGGACATTTTTGGATATTTTTGGGATATTATTTTGGGACATTTTTGGATATTTTTGGGGACATGTTTGGATATTTTTGGATATTTTGGGATTTTTTTTGGGACATTTTGGGATATTTTTGGGATATTTTTGGGATTATTTTGGGATATTTTTGGGATATTTTTGGGATATTTTTGGGATATTTTTGGATTTTATTTTGGGACATTTTGGGATTATTTTGGGATATTTTTGGGATTATTTTGGGATATTTTTTGGGACATTTTGGGATATTTTTGGATATTATTTTGGGACATTTTGGGATTATTTTGGGATATTTTTGGGATTATTTTGGGATATTTTTGGCACATTTTGGAACATTTTTGGATAGTTTTGGGATTATTTTGGGACAT
This sequence comes from Luscinia megarhynchos, assembly GCA_034336665.1. Lineage (NCBI taxonomy): Eukaryota > Metazoa > Chordata > Aves > Passeriformes > Muscicapidae > Luscinia > Luscinia megarhynchos. Next base: position 75,816 of record JAPFBE010000191.1, on the reverse strand, counting down.
TTTTGGATATTTTTTTGGGACATTTTTGGATATTTTTGGGATATTATTTTGGGACATTTTTGGATATTTTTGGGGACATGTTTGGATATTTTGGGATATTTTGGGATTTTTTTTGGGACATTTTGGGACATTTTTGGGATATTTTTGGGATTATTTTGGGATATTTTTGGGATATTTTTGGATTTTATTTTGGGGCATTTTGGGACATTTTGGGATATTTTGGGATATTTTTTGGGACATTTTTGGATATTTTTGGATATTTTTTTGGGATATTTTGGGACATTTTTAGGATATTTTTTGGGATATTTTGGGATATTTTTGGGATTTTTTTTTTTTTTTTGGACGTTTTGGATATTTTGGGGTGATTTTTGGATATTTTTGGGCCATTTTGGGACATTTTGGGTCCTTCCCCCCCAGGTGTGCGGGGACATCCACGGGCAGTTCTACGACCTGAAGGAGCTGTTCAGGGTGAGTGACCAGAGTGACCAACTGACCACTGAGTGACCACTGAGTGACCAACTGACCACTGACCACTGACCAGAGTGACCACTGACCGCTGAGGCGATCCTGAGTGACCACTGAGTGACCCTGAGTGACCAATGAGTGACCAACTGACCAGTGAGTGACCACTGAGTAACCAACTGACCAGTGACCAACTGACCAACTGACCACTGAGTGACCAATGAGTGACCACTGAGTGACCACTGACCAGTGACCACTGATCACTGAGTGACCAGAGAGTGACCACTGACCACTGACCACTGAGTGACCGCTGAGTGACCAATGAGTGACCACTGAGTGACCACTGACCAACTGACCAGTGAGTGACCAACTGACCCCTGAGTGACCAACTGACCAGTGACCAACTGACCAACTGACCACTGAGTGACCAGAGTGATCCTGAGTGACCAATGAGTGACCACTGACCACTGAGTGACCCTGAGTGACCAACTGACCACTGAGTGACCAATGAGTTACCACTGAGTGACCCTGGGTGACCCTGAGTGACCACTGAGTGACCACTGAGTGACCGCTGAGTGACCAGAGAGTGACCCTGAGTGACCAACTGACCACTGAGTGACCAATGAGTGACCACTGACCACTGAGTGACCCTGAGTGACCAACTGACCACTGAGTGACCACTGAGTGACCACTGAGTGACCAATGAGTGACCAACTGACCACTGAGTGACCAATGAGTTACCACTGAGTGACCCTGGGTGACCCTGAGTGACCACTGAGTGACCACTGAGTGACCACTGAGTGACCAGAGAGTGACCCTGAGTGACCAACTGACCACTGAGTGACCAATGAGTGACCAATGAGTGACCGCTGAGTGATCACTGACCACTGAGTGACCAGAGAGTGACCAACTGACCACTGAGTGACCCTGAGTGACCCATGAGTGACCACTGACCAACTGACCACTGACCAGTGACCAATGAGTTACCACTGAGTGACCACTGAGTGACCACTGAGTGACCACTGACCACTGACCACTGACCACTGATCACTGAATGACCCTGAGTGACCCCTCAGTGACCCCCGAGTGACCAACTGACCCCTGAGTGACCATTGAGTGACTCTTGACTTACCCCAGGTGACCCCTCAGTGACCCCAAGTGCCCCCAGGTGACCCCTCAGTGACCCCGAGTGACCCCTGAGTGACCAGCTGGCCACTGAGTGACCAATGAGTGACCCTGAGTGACCTTTGAGTGACCCCTTAGTGACCCCAGGTGATCCCTGAATGACCCTTGAGTGACCCCCTGACTTACCCCAGGTGACCTGTGACTGACCCCTGAGTGACCCCCTGAGTGACCCCTAGCTGACCCCAGGTGCCCCTGAGTGACCCCCTGACTTACCCAGGTGACCCTCAGTGACCCCTGAGTGACCCTCAGTGACCTCTCAGTGACCCCCTGAGTGACCAATGAATGACCATTGAGTGACCCCTGACTTACCCCAGGTGACCCTGAGTGCCCCCAGGTGACCCCTCAGTGACCCCTGAGTGACCCCTGACTTACCCCCAGGTGACCCCTCAGTGACCCCCAGGTGCCCCCCAGGTGCCCATGAGTGACCCTGAGTGACCCTGAATGACCCTTGAGTGACCCCTCAGTGTCCCCAGGTGACCCCAGGTGACCCCCCAGTGACCCCTCAGTGACCCTGAGTGACCCCCCAGGTGTCCCCAGGTGTCCCCAGGTGTCCCCAGCTGCGCCATGTCCGTGTCTCACCTGCGCAGGTGGGCGGGGACGTGCCTGAGACCAATTACCTGTTCATGGGCGACTTCGTGGATCGCGGCTTCTACAGCGTGGAGACCTTCCTGCTGCTGCTGGCACTGAAGGTGAGCTCACCTGGACAGGTGTGACAGGTGTGACACACCTGAGACAGGTGTGACAGCGTGGAGACCTTCCTGCTGCTGCTGGCACTGAAGGTGAGCTCACCTGGGACAGGTGAGGGACAGGTGAGACAGGTGTGACACACCTGGGACAGGTGAGACAGGTGTGACACACCTGAGACAGGTGTGACAGCGTGGAGACCTTCCTGCTGCTGCTGGCCCTAAAGGTGAGCTCACCTGGGACAGGTGAGACAGGTGAGACAGGTGAGACAGCTGGAGACCTTCCCTGCTGCTGCTGGCACTAAAGGTGAGACAGGTGTGACACACCTGGGACAGGTGAGACAGCGTGGAGACCTTCCCTGCTGCTGCTGGCACTAAAGGTGAGACAGGTGTGACAGGTGTGACACAGTGAGGGACAGGTGAGACAGGTGAGACAGCGTGGAGACCTTCCTGCTGCTGCTGGCCCTAAAGGTGAGCTCACCTGGGACAGGTGTGACAGGTGTGAGACACCTGGGACAGGTGAGACAGGTGTGACAGGTGAGACAGGTGTGAGACAGGTGAGACAGCGTGGAGACCTTCCTGCTGCTGCTGGCGCTGAAGGTGAGACAGGTGTGACAGGTGTGACACACCTGGGACAGGTGAGACAGGTGTGACACACCTGGGACAGGTGAGACAGGTGAGACAGGTGAGACAGGTGTGACAGGTGTGACAGGTGTGACAGTGTGGGAGACCTTCCCTGCTGCTGCTGGCTAAAGGTGAGACAGGTGTGACAGGTGTGACAGGTGTGACACACCTGGGACAGGTGAGACAGGTGAGACAGCGTGGAGACCTTCCTGCTGCTGCTGGCCCTGAAGGGTGAGCACACCTGGGACAGGTGAGACAGGTGAGACAGGTGAGACACACTTGAGACAGGTGTGACAGCGTGGAGACCTTCCTGCTGCTGCTGGTACCAAGGTGAGCTCACCTGGGCAGGTGGAGACAGGTGAGACACAGGTGAGACAGGTGTGCTCAGGTGGGACAGGTGTGCTCAGGTGAGCAGGTGTGACAGGTGTGAGACAGGTGTGACAGGTGACACAGGTGAGAGGTGAGACAGGTGAGGGACAGGTGAGACAGGTGTGCCCAGGTGAGACAGGTGTGCTCAGGTGGGACAGGTGTGACAGGTGTGCTCAGGTGGGACAGGTGTGCTCAGGTGGGACAGGTGAGGACAGGTGTGCTCAGGTGAGACAGGTGTGCTCAGGTGAGACAGGTGAGGACAGGTGTGCTCAGGTGAGACAGGTGAGGGACAGGTGGGACAGGTGAGGGACAGGTGAGACAGGTGTGCTCAGGTGAGACAGGTGAGGACAGGTGTGCTCAGGTGAGACAGGTGTGCTCAGGTGAGCAGGTGTGACAGGTGTGGCCGTGTAGAGACCTTCCTTTGGCTGGTGGTGCTACAGGTGAGCTCACCTGGACAGGTCAGACAGGTGAGGGGCACCTGGGGCAGGTGAGGGGCTCTTTGGACAGGTGAGGCAGGTGAGATGCAGAGAGCAGAGCAGGTGTGCCCAGGTGTGACCACACCCCTCACCTGTGCACCTGGGGCGTGTCCCTGGGCCCGGCTCACCTGCCCAGGTGTGCCCAGGTGTGACCACACCCCTCACCTGTGCACCTGGGGCGTGTCCCTGGGCCCGGCTCACCTGCCCAGGTGTGCCCCAGATGTGTTACCTGGGCCAGGTGTGCTGTACCTGGCTCAGGTGTGCCTAGTGTGCTGTACCTGTATCTATGAATGGTTACCTGTGCCCAGGTGTGACTCAGGTGTGGCACAGGTGTGCCCAGGTGTGCTGTACCTGTGCCAGGTGTGCCCAGGTGTGCTGTACCTGTCCCAGGTGTGCTGTACCTGTCCCAGGTGTGTTACCTGTTCAGATCACACAGGTGTGGGGCACACCTGTCACAGGTGATGCTGTACCTGTATCTATGAATGGTTACCTGTGCCCAGGTGTGACTCGGGTGTGGCACAGGTGTGCTGTACCTGAATCAGGTGTGACTCAGGTGTGTTACCTGGGCCCAGGTGTGGCACAGGTGTGCTGTACCTGTATGGATCAGTGATTACCTGTCTCAGGTGTGCTGTACCTGTCTCAGATGTGACTCAGGTGTGTTACCTGTGCCAGGTGTGACTCAGGTGTGACTCAGGTGTGCTGTACCTGGCTCAGGTGTGGCACAGGTATGCTGTACCTGTGCCAGGTGTGACTCAGGTGTGTTACCTGTGCCCAGGTGTGACTCAGGTGTGTCTCAGGTGTGACTCAGGTGTGGCTCCGGTGTGACTCAGGTGTGTTACCTGTGCCCAGGTGTGACTCAGGTGTGACTCAGGTGTGACTCAGGTGTGCTGTACCTGTGCCAGGTGTGACTCAGGTGTGACTCAGGTGTGCTGTACCTGTGCCAGGTGTGACACAGGTGTGCTGTACCTGTGCCAGGTGTGTCTCAGGTGTGACTCAGGTGTGACTCAGGTGTGACTCAGGTGTGACTCAGGTGTGTTACCTGTGCCAGGTGTGACTCAGGTGTGACTCAGGTGTGACTCAGGTGTGTTACCTGTCCCAGGTGTGACTCAGGTGTGACTCAGGTGTGACTCAGGTGTGTTACCTGTCCCAGGTGCGGTACCCAGACCGGATCACCCTGATCAGGGGTAACCACGAGTCCCCGGCAGATCACGCAGGTGTGGCACAGGTGTGACTCCAGGTGTGCTGTACCTGTGCCCAGGTGTGACTCAGGTGTGACTCAGGTGTGACTCAGGTGTGACTCAGGTGTGTTACCTGTGCCAGGTGCGGTACCCAGACCGGATCACGCTGATCAGGGGGTAACCACGAGTCCCGGCAGATCAACGCAGGTGTGGCACAGGGTGTGCTGTACCTGTGCCAGGTGTGACTCAGGTGTGACTCAGGTGTGACTCAGGGTGTGCTGTACCTGTGCCAGGTGTGACTCAGGTGTGTTACCTGTGCCAGGTGTGACTCAGGTGTGACTCAGGTGTGTTACCTGTCCCAGGTGTGACTCAGGTGTGACTCAGGTGTGACTCAGGTGTGACTCAGGTGTGTTACCTGTGCCAGGTGTGACTCAGGTGTGACTCAGGTGTGACTCAGGTGTGTTACCTGTCCCAGGTGCGGTACCCAGACCCGGATCACGCTGATCAGGGGTAACCACGAGTCCCGGCAGATCACGCAGGTGTGGCACAGGTGTGCTGTACCTGTGCCAGGTGTGACTCAGGTGTGTCTCAGGTGTGACTCAGGTGTGTTACCTGTGCCAGGTGTGACTCAGGTGTGACTCAGGTGTGTTACCTGTGCCAGGTGTGACTCAGGTGTGTCTCAGGTGTGACTCAGGTGTGTTACCTGTGCCAGGTGTGTCTCAGGTGTGACTCAGGTGTGTTACCTGTGCCAGGTGTGTCTCAGGTGTGACTCAGGTGTGACTCAGGTGTGTTACCTGTCCCAGGTGCGGTACCCAGACCGGATCACGCTGATCAGGGGTAACCACGCAGTCCCGGCAGATCACGCAGGTGTGACTCAGGTGTGCTGTACCTGTGCCAGGTGTGACTCAGGTGTGTTACCTGTGCCAGGTGTGACTCAGGTGTGACTCAGGTGTGACTCAGGTGTGTTACCTGTGCCAGGTGTGACTCAGGTGTGACTCAGGTGTGACTCAGGTGTGTTACCTGTGCCAGGTGTGACTCAGGTGTGACTCAGGTGTGACTCAGGTGTGCTGTACCTGTGCCAGGTGCGGTACCCAGACCGGATCACGCTGATCAGGGGTAACCACGAGTCCCGGCAGATCACGCAGGTGTGACTCAGGTGTGCTGTACCTGTGCCAGGTGTGACTCAGGTGTGACTCAGGTGTGACTCAGGTGTGACTCAGGTGTGACTCAGGTGTGACTCAGGTGTGTTACCTGTCCCAGGTGCGGTACCCAGACCGGATCACGCTGATCAGGGGTAACCACGAGTCCCGGCAGATCACGCAGGTGTACGGGTTCTACGACGAGTGCCTGCGCAAGTACGGCTCGGTCACCGTGTGGCGCTACTGCACCGAGATCTTCGACTACCTGAGCCTGTCGGCCATCATCGACGGCAAGGTGAGCTCACCTGGGCACACCTGGGGCACCTGGGGGCACCTGGGGATACCTGGGGGCACCTGGGGGGCACCTGGGAACACCTGGGATACACCTGGGGCACACCTGGGATACACCTGGGGATACCTGGGGCACACCTGGGATACACCTGGGCACACCTGGGGCACACCTGGGCACACCTGGGATACACCTGGGCACACCTGGGTAAGGCTGGGATACACCTGAGCACCTGGGCACACCTGGGCACACCTGGACACACCTGGGATACACCTGGGCACACCTGGGCACACCTGGGGCACACCTGGGCACACCTGGGCACACCTGGGATACACCTGGGGCACACCTGGGGCAGGGTGGAGGGGGTGGGAGCCCAATAGTCCCCGATGTCCCCAAATGTCCAAAGGTCCCAAAATCCCCCAAATTTCCCCCCAAAAATATCCCAAAATGTTTTTAAATTCCTCCAAAATTTCCCCAAAATTGACCAAAATTCCCCAAATCCCAAAAATCCCCAAAAATCCCAAAAATCCCCCAAATCCCCCAAATCCCCCAAAATCCCCCAAAATCCCCCAAATCCCCCAAATCCCCAACACCCCAAAAATCCCAAAAAAGCCCCAAATCCTAAAAAACATCCCAGAAGATCCCAAAATTTTCCCCAAAAATCCCCCAAATTTTTCCCCAAATCCCCAATTTTTCCCCAAAATCCCCCAAATTTCCCCAAAAATGTCCCAAACTTCCCCAAATTTTCCCCCAAAATCCCCCAAATTTTCCCCAAATTTTTCCTAAAATCCCCCAAATTTTCCCCACATTTTCCCAAAAAATTCCCCAGATTTCCCCCAAAATGTCCAAAAATCCCCCAAATTTCCCCCAAAAATCCCCCAAAATGCCCCCGAAATCCTCCAAATTTCCCCAAATTTTCCCCAAAATCCCCCAAATTTCCCCTAAATTTTTCCCAAAATCCCCCAAATTTTCCCCAAAATCCCCGAATTTTCTCCAAAATGTCCAAAATCCCCCAAATTTTCCCCCCAAATCCCCCAAATTTTCCCCAAATTTTCCCCAAAAATCCCCCAAATTTTCCCCCAAAAATCCCCCAAATTTCCCCCAAAATGTCCAAAAATCCCTCAAATTTTTCCCAAAAATCGCGTCAAATTTTTCCCAAAACCCCCCAAATTTTCCCCCAAAATCCCCAAATTTTCCCCAAATCTCCTCAATTTTCCCCAAATTTCCTAAATTTCCCCAAATTTTCCCCAAAATCCCCCAAATTTTCCCCCAAAATCCCCCAAATTTTCCCCCAAAATCCCCCCAAATTTTCTCCAAAATCCCCCAAATTTTCCCCAAAATCCCCCAAATTTTCCCCCCAAAATCCTCAAATTTTCCCCAAATCTCCCTCAATTTTCTCCAAATTTCCCCCAAATTTTCCCCAAAAATCCCCCAAATTTCCCCCAAATTTTCCCCTAAAATCCCCTAAATTTTCCCCAAAATCCCCCTAAATTTTTTCCAAAAGCCCCCGAATTTTTCCCCAAAATCCCCCTAAATTTTCCCTAAAATTTCCCCAAATTTTCCCCAAAAATCCCCCAAATTTCCCCCAAAATGTCCAAAAATCCCTCAAATTTTTTCCCCAAAATGCCTCAACTTTTTTCCCAAAACCCCCAAATTTTCTCCAAAATCCCCAAATTTTCTCCAAAATCCCCCAAATTTTCCCCAAAATCACTTAAATTTTTCCCCCAAAATCCTCAAATTTTCCCCCAAATCTCCTCAATTTTCTCCAAATTTCCCCCAAATTTTCCCCAAAATCCCCCAAATCTCCCCCAAATTTTTCCCAAAATCCCCGAATTTCCCCCCAAAATCCCCCAAATTTTCCCCAAAATTCTCCAAATTTTCCCCAAATTTTCCCCAAAATTCCCCAAATTTTCCCCAAAACCCCCCAAATTTTCCCCAAAATCCCCCAAATTTCCCCAAAATCCCCGAAATTTTCCCCCAAAACCCCCAAATTTTTCCCCAAAAAATCCCCCAAATTTTCCCCAAATTTCCCCCAAAATCCCCCAAAATGTCCAATAATCCCTCAAATTTTTTCCCCAAAAATCCCCCAAGTTTTCCCAAATCCCCCAAATTGTCCCCAAAATGTCCCAAAATCACCCAGTTTTCCCCAAAAATTTCCCACAAAATCCTGCTAAATTTTCCCCTAATTTCTTCCAATTTTCCCAAATTTTCCCAAGAAATCCCCCAAATTTTCCCCAGAATGTCACAAATTTTTCCCAAATTTTCCCCAAAATTCCCCAGAATGTTCAAAAATCCTCCAAAATCACCCCGAATTTTCCCAAAATTTCCCAAAATTTCCCACAAAAATCCCCCAAAAGTCCCAAAAACTCCCCCAAATTTCCCCAAAAATCCCCCCAGGATGTCCAAAAACCCCCAAATTTTCCCCCAAAATGTCACAAAACTCCCCCAATTTTCCCCAAAAAATCCCCCAAATTTTCCCCAAAAATCTCCCAAATTTTCCTAAAATTTCCCCAATTTTTTCCCCCAATTTTTTCCCCCCAAATTTTCCCCCAAAATCCCCTAAATTTTCCCCCAAACCCCCCAAATTTCCCCCTGCAGATTTTCTCAGTGCGGGGGGCTCTCGCCGTCCATCCAGACCCTGGACCAGATCCGAACCATCGACCGCGCAAGCAGGGAGGTGCCTCACGACGGCCCCATGTGCGACCTGCTCTGGTCTGACCCCGAGGGTGAGCGCCCCAAAAACCCCAAAATCCACAAAAAAATCCCCAGAAAAATTAACAAAAAAATCCCCAAAAAAATCCACGAAAAAATTCCCCAAAAAACCCCCCAAAAAATCGCCTAAAAAATCCCGAAGGGTTTTACCCCAAAAATTCACCAACCTGGCCCCCATGTGCGACCTGCTCTGGTCTGACCCCGAGGGTGAGCTCTACCCCAAAAAATCCCAAAATCCACAAAAATATCCCCGAAAAAAATTCACAAAAAAATTCACAAAAAATCCCCAAAAAATCCCCCAAAAATTGCAAAAAATCAGCGAAGGATTTACCCCAAAATTCAACAAATTGGACCCAAAATTGCAATAAAATCCACAAAAAGTCCAAAAAAAATCCCCCCAGAAAAATCCATGAAAAAATCCACAAAAAATCCACAAAAAAATCCACAAAAAAAATCTTCTAAAAAGTCCCCAAAAAATCCCCAAAAAATCCCCAAAAACCTCTGAAAAAATCCACAAAAAATCGACAAAAAAATCCACAAAAAAATCCACAAAAATCGACAAAAAAATCCACAAAAAATCCACAAAAATCGACAAAAAATCCCCCAAAAAATCCACAAAAAAAACCCCAAAAATCCCCCAAAAATCGCATAAAAATTTGCGAAGGTTTTACCCCCAAAATTCACCAACCTGGCCCCCATGTGCGACCTGCTCTGGTCTGACCCGGGAGGTGAGCCCCCAAAAACCCCAAAATCCACAAAAAAATCCCCCCAAAAATTCCACAAAAAATCCCCCCAAAAATCATACAAAAATCCCGAAGGTTTTACCCCAAAATTCACCAACCTGGCCCCCATGTGCGACCTGCTCTGGTCTGACCCCCGAGGGTGAGCTCCCAAAAACCCCAAAATCCACAAAAAATATCCACTGAAAAAAAATTCACAAAAAAATCCACAAAAAAATTCACAAAAAAATCCCCCAAAAAATCGCAAAAAATCGCTGAAGGTTTTACCCCAAAATTCAACAAATTGGCCCCAAAATGAAAAAAAATCCCAAAAAATCTCTGAAAAGTATCCCCGAAAAAATCCTCAAAAATCCCCCCAAAAATCCACAAAAAATCCACAAAAAACTCGGGAAAAAATCCTCTAAATATCCCAAAAAGCCCCCAAAAATCCCCCAAAAATTCCCCCAAAAAATCAAAAAAAATCCCCCAAAAAATTCCCCCAAAAAATCAAAAAAAAATCCCCCAAAAATTCCTTAAAAAAATCCACAAGAAAATGCCGAAAAAACCCACAAAAAATCCCCCAAAAAATCCCCAGAAAAATCCCCGAAAAATTCCCAATAAATCCCCCAAAAATCTCAAAAAATCCACAAAAAAATTCCACAAAAAATCCCGAAAAAATCCCCGAAAAAATCCCCCCAAAAATCGCAGCAAAAATCGCTGAAGGATTTACCCCCAAAATTCACCAACCTGGCCCCCATAATGCGACCTGCTCTGGTCTGACCCCGAGGGTGAGCCCCCAAAACCCCTAAAATCCACTGAAAATATCCATGCTTGAAAAAATCCACAAAAAAATCCCCGAAAAAATCCCCAAAAAAATCCTCAAAAAAATCCCCAAAAAAATCCCCAGAAAAATCCTCAAAAAAATCCCCCAAAAAATCCACAAAAAAATCCCCAAAAAAATCACCAAAAAATCCCCCAAAATACACTCAAAAAAAAATCCACAAAAAAATCCACAAAAAAAATCCTCGAAAAAAAATCCACAAAAAAATCTTCAAAAAGTCCCCAAAAAAATCCACAAAAAATCCCAAAAAACCCCGAAAAAAATCCCAAAAAAACCTCTGAAAAAATCCACAAAAAAATCTCAAAAAAAGCCACAAAAAATCCACAAGAAATCGACAAAAAAATCCACAAAAAAATCCACAAAATATCCCCACAAAAAATCGCAAAAATCCCGAAGGTTTTTCCCCAAAATTCAACAAATTGGACCCAAAACCACCAAAATATCCCCGAAAATATCCCCAAAAAAATCCCCCAAAAAATCCACAAAAAAACCCCCAAAAAATCCCCAAAAAACGCTCGAAAAATTCTTAAATAATCCCCCAAAAAATCCACAAAAAAATCCACGAAAAAATCCCCCAAAAAATCCCCCCAAAAAATCGCAGAAATCGCGAAGGTTTTACCCCAAAATTCACCAACCTGGCCCCATGTGCGACCTGCTCTGGTCTGACCCCGAGGGTGAGCGCCCCAAAAACCCCAAAAACCCCCCAAAAAATCCCCGAAAAAATCCACAAAAATCCACAAAAAAATCTCGAAAAAAATCCACAAAAAAATCCACAAAAAATCCCCCAAAAAATCCCCAACAATACACAAAAAATCCACAAAAAAATCCCCCAAAAATCCCCCAAAAAATCCGCAAAAAAATGCCCAAAAAAATCCACAAAAAAATCCCCAAAATATCCCCCCAAAAAATGGCAAAAATCCCGAAGGTTTTACCCCAAAATTCAACAAATTGGCCCCAAAATCACCTAAAAAATCTCTAAAAAATCCACAAAAAAATCTCCAAAAAATTCCCCCCAAAATCTCCCAAAAAATCCAGAAAAAAATACTCAAAAAACATCCCCAAATAATGCCCAAAAAAATCCCCCCAAATCCAGAAAAATATCCCAAAAAATCCAAAAAAAATCCCCCAAACTTCCTTAAAGAAATCCACCAAAAGTGCCCAAAAACCCACAAAAATCCCCCAAAAAATCCCCAGAAAAATCCCCCCAAAAATTCCCAATAAATCCCCCAAAAATCTCAAAAAAATCCCCAAAAAAATTCCACAAAAAATCCCCAAAAAATTCCACAAAAAATCCCCCCAAAAATCGCAAAAATCCCGAAGGTTTTACCCCAAAATTCAACAAATTGGCCCCAAAATGGAAAAAAAAAATTCCGCAAAAAATACCCGAAAAAATCCCCCAAAAAATCCACAAAACAATCCGAAAAAAATCCCCCAAAAATCCCCCAAAAACCCCCAAAAATCCTCGAAAAATCCCCCAAAAACCCCAAAATCCCCTAAAAGCTCCTCAAAAAAATCCCCAAAAATCCCCAAAAAAATCTCCAAAAAATCCCCCAAAAAATCCCCCGAGAAAATCGCTTAAAATTCCCGAAGGTTTTACCCCAAAATTCACCAAATTGGCCCCAAAATGGAAAAAAATTCCCAAAAAAATCCCAAAAAATCGCAAAAAAATCCCCCAAAAATCCACAAAAAATCCACAAAAAATATACAAAAAATCCACAAAAAAATCCACAAAAACCCCCCAAAAAATCCCCCAAAAAATCTCCAAAAAATCCCCCAAAAAATCCCCCAAAAAATCCCAAAAATATACTCAAAAAATTCCCAAAAATACACAAAAAAATCCACAAAAAAATCTCCAAAAAATTCCAAAAAATCCCACCAAAAATCCACAAAAAATCCCCCAAAAATCCACAAAAAATCCACAAAAAATCCCCGAAAATATCCCCAAAAAAATCCCTGAAAAAATCCACAAAAAAATCCCCCCAGAAATCGCAAAAATCCCGAAGGTTTTACCCCAAAATTCACCAACCTGGCCCCATGTGTGACCTGCTCTGGTCTGACCCCGAGGGTGAGCGCCCCAAAAACCCCAAAATCCATAAAAATATCCCCAAAAAAATCCACAAAAAAATCTTGAAAAAAAATCCCCAAATAAATCCCCCAAAAATCGCTAAAAAATCGAAGGTTTACCCCAAAATTCAACAAATTGGCCCCCAAAATGAAAAAAAAATCGCCAAAAAAATCTCTGAAAAATCCACAAAAAAATCCACAAAAATCCCAAAAAAAAATCCATGAAAAAACTTCCCAAAAAATCCACCCAAAGAGAAAAAAAACAATTCTTTAAAAAATCCCCAAAAAATCACAAAAAAAAAATCCCCCAAAAATGCCCCCAAAAAATCCCCAAAAAATGCCCCAAAAAATTCACAAAAGTCCACAAAAAAATCCCCTGAAAAAATCCCCCAAAAAATCCCGAAAAAAATCCCCAAAAAATCCCCAAAAAATCCCCCAAAAAATCCCCAAAAAATCCCCAAAAAAATCCCCCAAATCCACAAAAAATCTCCCAAAAAAATCCACAAAATCCCCCAAAAATCATTTAAAAATCCCGAAGGTCACACTAAAATTCAACAAATTGGCCCCCAAAATGAGGTCAGCCAAAAAAATCTCTAGAAAAAATCCACAAAAAAATCCAACAAAAAAATCCCCAAAAAAAATCCATGAAAAAAATTCCCATGAAAATCCACCCAAAGAAAAAAAACCAATTCTTTAAAAATTCCCCCAAAAAATCACAAAAAAAATCCACCAAAAAATCCCCCAAAAAATCCCAAAAAATGCCCCAAAAAGTTCACAAAAAGTCCACAACAAAAATCCCCGAAAAAATCCCCCAAAAAATCCCCGAAAACATCCACAAAAAAACCCCAAAAAAATCCCCCAAAAAATCCACAAAAAAAATCCACAAAAAATCCACAAAAAAATCCACAAAAAAATCCCCCAAAAAATCCAAAAAAAATTCCACCGAAAAAAATCCACAAAAATCCCCAAATAATTCCCCAAAAAAATCCACAAAAATCCCGAAAAAAATCCCCCCAAAATCCACAAAAAAATCCACAAAAAAATCCACAAAAAAAATCCCAAAAAATCCACAAAAAAATCCCCAAAAAATTTTCAAAAAATTCTTAAAAAAATCCCCAAAAAAATTCTCAAAGAAATTTTAAAAAAAATCTACAAAAAAACCCTCAAAAAATCCCCCAAAAAATCCCCCGAAAAATCCCCAATAAAATCCCCAAAAAAATACCCCAAAATCCACAGAAAATCTCCCAAAAATCCTACAAAAAATCCCTTAGAAAAATCCCCGAAAAAATTCCCCAAAAAATTCCCCAAAAAATCCGCAAAAAATCCACAAAAAAATCCCCCCAAAAATCCCCCAAAAAATAAAAAAAAAAACTCCCTCAAAAAATACTCCAAAAAAATCCCCAAATAAATCCCCCCAAAAATCGCAAAAATCCCGAAGGTTTTACCCCAAAATTCACCAACCTGGCCCCATGTGCGACCTGCTCTGGTCTGACCCCGAGGGTGAGTGCCCCAAAAACCCCAAAATCCACGAAAATATCCCCTACAAAATCCTGCAAAAAAATTCCTAAAAAAATCCACAAAAAAAATCTCCAAAAAAATCTCCAAAAAAATCCCCAAAAAATTCCCCAAAAAATCCTCCCAAAGAATCCACCAAAAAATCCACCAAAAATATCCACGAAAAAATCCACAAAAAAATCCCCCAAAAATTCTCCCAAAAATCGCAAAAATCCCGAAGGTTTTACCCCAAAATTCACCAAATTGGACCCAAAATGGAAAAAAAAAATCGCCAAAAAATCTCTGAAAAATCCACAAAAAAATCCCAACAAAATCCCCCCAAAAAAATCCACAAAAAAAATCCCAAAAAAATCGGAAAAAAATCCTCGAAAAATCCCCGAAAAAAACTCCCCAAAAAAACCCTCCAAAAAATCCCCAAATAATGCCCCAAAAAATCCACAAAAAAATCCACTATAAAATCCCCAAAAAATTCCTGTTCTGTATCTCACCTGTCTGTCTCTCACCTGTATCTCACCTGTCAGACACCACGGGCTGGGGCGTGTCCCCCCGCGGCGCCGGTTACCTGTTCTGTATCTCACCTGTCTCACCTGTATCTCACCTGTATCTCACCTGTCTCTCACCTGTCTCTCACCTGTATCTCACCTGTCTCTCACCTGTATCTCACCTGTATCTCACCTGTCTCTCACCTGTCTCTCACCTGTATCTCACCTGTATCTCACCTGTCTCTCACCTGTCTCACCTGTCAGACACCACGGGCTGGGAGCGTGGTCCCCCGAGAGCCGGGTTACCTGTTCTGTATCTCACCTGTCTCACCTGTATCTCACCTGTCTCACCTGTATCTCACCTGTCTCTCACCTGTATCTCACCTGTCTCACCTGTATCTCACCTGTCTCACCTGTATCTCACCTGTCTCTCACCTGTCTCACCTGTCAGACACCACGGGCTGGGGCGTGTCCCCCCGAGCGCCGGGTTACCTGTTCGGCTCGACGTCGTGGGCGCAGTTCAACTGCCAACGAGGTGTCCATGATCTGCAGCCCACCAGCTGGTCATGGAGGGCTACAAGTGGCACTTCGGGAGACCGTGCTCACCGTCTGGTCGGCTCTAATTACTGCTACCGGTATGCTAATGAGGGGCTAATTAGCTGGTAATTAATTGCTGATTAAGTGGGAATTTAATGGGGAATTTACGGGGTACAGGTGAGGCTTGGGCACACCTGTACAGGATATGATGGGGCTCTGGAGATGGATGGGAGGGTGGGAGTTGAGTCTAATTACTGCTACCGGTATGCTAATGAGATGCTAATTAGCTGGTAATTAATGGCTGATTAAGTGGGAATTTAATGGGGAATTTATGGGGTACAGGTGAGGTTTGGGCACACCTGTGCACGAAATAATGAGGTCGTGGAGATGGATGGAATGATTAGAATTGAGTCTAATTACTGCTACCGATATGCTAATGAGATGCTAATTAGCTGTTAATTATTTGTTAATTAAGTGGTAATTTAATGGTGAATTTATGGGGTACAGGTGAGGTTTGGACACACCTGTACAGGAAATAATGAGGTCCTGGAAATGGATGAGAGGATGAGAATGGAGTCTAATTACTGCTACTGTTATGCTAATGAGATGCTAATTAATTATTAATTAATGGCTAATTACGTGATTATTCAATGGAGATTTTATGGGGTACAGGTGAGATTTGGAAATACGTGTACTGGAAATAATGAGGTCGTGGAGATGGATGGGAGGATGAAAATAGAGTTTAATTCCTGCTACCGGTATGCTAATGAGGGGCTAATTAATTGTTAATTAATTGCTAATTGAGTGGGAATTTAATGGGGAATTTAGGGGGTACAGGTGAGGGTTGGGCACACCTGTACAGGATATGATGGGGCTCTGGAGATGGATGGGAGGGTGGGAGTTGAGTCTAATTACTGCTACCGGTATGCTAATGAGATGCTAATTAGCTGGTAATTAATTGCTGATTAAGTGGGAATTTAATGGTGAATTTATGGGGTACAGGTGAGGGTTGGGCACACCTGTGCAGGAAATAATGAGGTCGTGGAGATGGATGGAATGATTAGAATTGAGTCTAATTACTGCTACCGGTATGCTAATGAGATGCTAATTAGCTGTTAATTATTTGTTAATTAAGTGGTAATTTAATGGGGAATTTATGGGGTACAGGTGAGGTTTGGGCACACCTGTGCCGGAAATAATGAGGTCGTGGAGATGGATGGGAGGCTGAGAATGGAGTCTGATTACTGTTGCTGTTATGCTAATGAGATGCTAATTAATTGTTAATTAATGGCTGATTAAGTGGGAATTTAATGGGGAATTTATGGGGTACAGGTGAGGTTTGGGCACACCTGTGCACGAAATAATGAGGTCCTGGAGATGGATGGGAGGGTGGGAATGGAGCTTAATTACTGCTACTGTTATGCTAATGAGCTGCTAATTAATTATGAATTAATTGCTAATTAAGTGATAATTCAATGGTGAATTATCTGTTAATTAATAGCTAATTATTTGATAATTGTGTGGTGGTTATGTGAGGTACAGGTGAGGTTTGGGCACACCTGTGCAGGAAATAATGAGGTCGTGGAGATGGATGGGAGGATGAGAATGGAGCCTAATTAGTGCTACCGGTATGCTAATGAGATGCTAATTAGCTGGTAATTAATGGCTGATTAAGTGGGAATTTAATGGGGAATTTATGGGGTACAGGTGAGGGTTGGGCACACCTGTACAGGATATGATGGGGCTCTGGAGATGGATGGGAGGGTGGGAGTTGAGTCTAATTACTGCTACCGGTATGCTAATGAGATGCTAATTAGCTGGTAATTAATTGCTGATTAAGTGGGAATTTAATGGGGAATTTATGGGGTACAGGTGAGGTTTGGGCACACCTGTGCAGGAAATAATGAGGTCCTGGAGATGGATGGGAGAATGAGAATGGAGTTTAATTACTGCTACTGTTATGCTAATGAGCTGCTAATTAGTTGTTAATTAATTGCTTATTAAGACATTATTCAATGGTGAATTTATGGGGTACAGGTGAGGTTTGGGCACACCTGTACAGGATATGATGGGGCTCTGGAGATGGATGGGAGGGTGGGAGTTGAGTCTAATTACTGCTACCGGTATGCTAATGAGGGGCTAATTAGCTGGTAATTAATTGCTGATTAAGTGGGAATTTAATGGGGAATTTAGGGGGTACAGGTGAGGGTTGGGCACACCTGTGCAGGAAATAATGAGGTCGTGGAGATGGATGGAATGATTAGAATTGAGTCTAATTACTGCTACCGGTATGCTAATGAGATGCTAATTAGCTGTTAATTATTTGTTAATTAAGTGGTAATTTAATGGGGAATTTATGGGGTACAGGTGAGGTTTGGGCACACCTGTGCCGGAAATAATGAGGTCGTGGAGATGGATGGGAGGCTGAGAATGGAGTCTGATTACTGTTGCTGTTATGCTAATGAGATGCTAATTAATTGTTAATTAATGGCTGATTAAGTGGGAATTTAATGGGGAATTTATGGGGTACAGGTGAGGTTTGGGCACACCTGTGCACGAAATAATGAGGTCCTGGAGATGGATGGGAGGGTGGGAATGGAGCTTAATTACTGCTACTGTTATGCTAATGAGCTGCTAATTAATTATGAATTAATTGCTAATTAAGTGATAATTCAATGGTGAATTATCTGTTAATTAATAGCTAATTATTTGATAATTGTGTGGTGGTTATGTGAGGTACAGGTGAGGTTTGGGCACACCTGTGCAGGAAATAATGAGGTCGTGGAGATGGATGGGAGGATGAGAATGGAGCCTAATTAGTGCTACCGGTATGCTAATGAGATGCTAATTAGCTGGTAATTATGGCCGGTCAAGAGTAGAATTTAATAGAATTTATGGGGTACAGGTGAGGGTTGGGCACACCTGTACAGGATATAAATGGGGCTCTGGAGATGGATGGGAGGGTGGAGTTGAGTCTAATTACTGCTACCGGTATGCTAATGAGATGCTAATTAGCTGGTAATTAATTGCTGATTAAGTGGGAATTTAATGGGGAATTTATGGGGTACAGGTGAGGTTTGGGCACACCTGTACAGGATATGATGGGGCTCTGGAGATGGATGGGAGGGTGGGAGTTGAGTCTAATTACTGCTACCGGTATGCTAATGAGATGCTAATTAATTGTTAATTAATTGCTAATTATGTGATAATTCAATGGTGAATTTGTGGGGTGCAGGTGAGGTTTTGGCACACCTGTACAGGAAATAATGAGGTCCTGGAAATGGATGGCAGGATGAGAATGGAGTCTAATTAGTGCTACTGTTATGCTAATGAGATGCTAATTAATTATTAATTAATGGCTAATTATGTGATTATTCAATGGAGATTTTATGGGGTACAGGTGAGATTTGGAAATACGTGTACTGGAAATAATGAGGTCGTGGAGATGGATGGGAGGATGAGAGTGGAGTCTGATTACTGTTGCTGTTATGCTAATGAGCTGCTAATTAATTGTTAATTAATTGCTATTCAAGAGATTATTCAATGGTGAATTTGTGGGGTACAGGTGAGGTTTGGGCACACCTGTGCACGAAATAATGAGGTCGTGGAGATGGATGGAATGATTAGAATTGAGTCTAATTACTGCTACCGATATGCTAATGAGATGCTAATTAGCTGTTAATTATTTGTTAATTAAGTGGTAATTTAATGGTGAATTTATGGGGTACAGGTGAGGTTTGGAAATACGTGTACAGGAAATAATGAGGTCCTGGAGATGGATGGGAGGATGAGAATGGAGCCTAATTACTGCTACTGTTATGCTAATGAGATGCTAATTAATTATTAATTAATGGCTAATTACGTGATTATTCAATGGAGATTTTATGGGGTACAGGTGAGATTTGGAAATACGTGTACTGGAAATAATGAGGTCGTGGAGATGGATGGGAGGATGAACATAGAGTTTAATTCCTGCTACCGGTATGCTAATGAGGGGCTAATTAATTGTTAATTAATTGCTAATTATGTGGTAATTTAATGGTGAATTTATGGGGTACAGGTGAGATTTGGAAATACGTGTACTGGAAATAATGAGGTCGTGGAGATGGATGGGAGGATGAGAATGGAGCCTAATTACTGCTACTGTTATGCTAATGAGGTGCTAATTAATTATTAATTAATTGCTAATTAACATTATTCAATGGAGAATTTATAGTACAGGTGAGATTTGGAAATATCGTGTACAGGAAATAATGAGGTCCTGGAGATGGATGGGGGTGAGAATGGAGTCTAATTAGTGCTACCGGTATGCTAACGAGATGCTAATTAGCTGTTAATTATTTGTTAATTAAGTGGTAATTTAATGGAATTTATGGGGCACAGGAGAGGTATGAAAATACATGTACAGGAAATAATAATGAGGTCGTGGAGATGGATGGGAGGATGAGAATGGAGCCTAATTAGTGCCTACTGGTATGCTAATGAGGTGCTTTGATAGCTACTAATTATGTGCTAACTAGGTGATAATTTAATAGGGAGTTTATGGGGCACATTTGAGATTTGGGCACACCTGTGCAGGAAATAATGAGGTCCTGGAGATGGATGGGAGGAGGCTGAGAATGGAGTCTGATTACTGTTGCTGTTATGCTAATGAGATGCTAATTAATTGTTAGTAATTCCTAATTATGTGATAATTCAATGGTGAATTTGTGGGGTGCAGGTGAGGGTTTGGGCACACCTGTACAGGAAATAATGAGTCGTGGGAGATGGATGGGAGGATGAGAGTGGAGTCTGATTACTGTTGCTGTTATGCTAATGAGCTGCTAATTAATTGTTAATTAATTGCTATTCAAGAGATTATTCAATGGTGAATTTATGGGGTACAGGTGAGGTTTGGGCACACCTGTGCGAAATAATGAGGTCCCTGAGATGGATGGGAGAATGAGAATTGAGTCTAATTACTGCTACCGGTATGCTAATGAGCTGCTAATTAATTGCTAATACTGTTAATTATGTGATAATTCAAAGGTGAGGTTTATGGGGTACAGGTGAAGTTTGGGCACACCTGTGCAGGAAATAATGAGGTCCTGGAGATGGATGGGAGGGTGGGAGTGGAGCCCCTAATTAGTGCTAGTGGTATGCTAATGAGATGCTAATTAATTACTAATTAGGTGCTAATTAGGGTGATAATTCAATAGGAAGTCTATGGGGGTACAGGTGAGGTTTGGAGCACAGCTGTGCAGGAAATAATGAGATCCTGGAGATGGATGGGAGGATGAGAATGGAGTCTAGTGGGTGCTACCGGTATGCTAATGAGCTGCTAATTAGTAGCTGTTAATTAATATTTAAATTAGCTGTGGGTTTGGGGGTGATGGAATGGAGGTTACCTGGGGGTTACCTGGGACAGGTGCAGCTCCAGGTGAGTCGGACAGGTGAGAACTTGTAGAAAAAATAACCTGAATAAACTAGTTAATGAGATGCAAATGAGACAAAAATTAGGTGCAAATGAGATGTAAAATGAGATGCAAATTTGGGGTGGGACAGGGGAAGGGGGGGCTGGGGGCACAGGTGAGACCAGGTGAGTCAGGACAGGTGAGAACTTGTAGAAAAATAACCTGAATAAACTAGTTAATGATATGCAAAATGAGGTGCTAATTAGATAAAAACTAGATGCAAATGAGATGCAAACGAGGGGTGGGACAGGAAGGGGGCGGGGCTGGGGGGCTCAGGTGGGTCTGGGGGCTGCAGATGCAGTCAGACAGGTGAGAACTTGCTAAAAAAATAACCTGATCAAACCAGGTAATGATATGCAAATTAGATGCAAATGAGACAAAATTAGATTCAAATGAGACGCAAATGAGATGCAAAATGAGGGGTGGGACAGGAAGGGGGGGGCGGGCTGGGGGCAGCAGGTGAGTTGGACAGGTGAGAATTCACTAAAAACCCCACAGGAAAAAAACAAAACAAAAAAACCGACCAAACACCAAGAAATGCAAATGAGATGCAAATTAGATTTAAATGAGATGGAAATGAGAGGTGGGTCACGAACAGGGGCTGAGCTGGGGGCTCCAGGTGGTCGGACAGGTGAGAACTTGCTAAAACCCCTCCCCCCAAAAAAAAGAAAAGAAATGAAAAAAAAAGAGAGATGCAAATGAGATGCAAATGAGATGCAAAATAGATTCAAATGAGATGGAAATGAGAGGTGGGACACGAAGGGGGCTGACCTGGGGGTTCCAGGTGAGTCGGACAGGTGAGAACTCGCTAAAAACCCCACAAAAAAAAAAGCAACAACAAAAAAAAAAAAGGGAAAAAAAAGGATGATATGCTAATGATATGCAAATGAGATGGAAACGAGCCCGGTGCCCCGGCAGGTGCGGGAACGTGGCCGCCATCCTGGAGCTGGACGAGCACCTGCAGAAGGAGTTCATCATCTTCGAGGCGGCGCCGCAGGAGACGCGCGGCATCCCCGCCAAGAAACCCGTGGCAGATTATTTCCTGTGACGCACCTGGGCACACCTGGGCACACCTGGGGGTACCTGGGCACACCTGGGATACACCTGGGCACACCTGGGGGCACACCTGGGGGCACCTGGGGTACCTGGGGGTACCTGGGCACACCTGGGCACACCTGGGGGTGCCTGGGGGCACCTGGGCACACCCTGGGAACACCTAGGGCACCTGGGGGTACCTGGGGGCACCTGGGATACACCTGGGGGTACCTTGGGATACACCTGGGGCACCTGGGGGTACCTGGGGACACCTGGGAGTACCTGAGATACACCTGGGGGTACCTGGGGGCACCTGGGGGGTACCTGGGGGTACCTGGGGGCACACCTGGGGGTACCCGGGGGTGCCTGGGGACACCTGGGATACACCTGGGCACACCTGGGGGCACCTGGATATATCCAAGGTCACCTGAGGCCACCATGGGGTAGCTGGACACACCATGGGGTACCTGGGATATACCTGGGGGCATCTGGGAGTACCTGGGACACACCTGGGGGTGCCTGGGACACACCTGGGGGCACCTGGGCACACCTGGGGCACCTGGATATATCCCAGGTCACCTGAGGTCACAACTGGAGTGACATGAGATACACCTGGGGGTACCTGTGTCACACCTGGGGGTACCTGAGATAGATCTGGGGGTACCTGGGATACACTTGGGGGCACCTGGATATGCCCAGGTCACCTGAGGTCACCCCTGGGCACACCTGGATATGTCCAAGGTCACCTGAGGGTTACCATGGGGTACCTGGGACACACCTGGGCACACCTGGGATACACCTGGGCACACCTGGATGCATCCAAGGTCACCTGGGGAGTACCTGGGACACACCTGGGATGCACCTGGGGACATCCAAGGTCACCCGAGGTCACACCTGGAGTGACATGAGATACACCTGGGGGTACCTATGTCACATCTGGGGGTACCTGGGACACACCTGGGGGCACCTGGGCACACCTGGGGGTACCTGGGCACACCTTGGGGCACCTGGGCACACCTGGGGGCATCTGGATGTATCCAAAGGTCACCTGAGGTCACCATGGGGGGTACCTGGGACACACCTGGGCACACCTGGATGCATCCCAGGTCACCTGACGTCACACCTGGAGTGACATGAGATACACCTGGGGGCACCTGGGCACACCTGGGGGCACCTGGGGGCACCTGGGGACATCCAAGGTCACCCGAGGTCACACCTGGGACACACCCGGGGTCAAGCAAAGCCCACCTGGTGCCTCACCTGAGCTCACCTGGGGTCACCGGGACCTGGGGGAGGGGCCTGATGACCCCCGTGACCTTCGGGGTGCCCCTCCCTCCCCCAGGTGATTTTTGGGGACCCCTCTCCTCCTTCCCCTCCCCCCCCCGCGCGCGTTTTGAGGCGAAAACGGGGGAAAATTTTTTTGTGTTTCCGTTCGGCTCCGTTTTTGGCTCCTGTTTGGATAAAAAAATGGATGAAAAAAATCCCAAAAAACGTGTCGGGAATTTTTGGGGAGGGAGGGAGGGGCGGGAGGCGAATCCCGTCGCGTGGTCTGAGGGAGAACCAAGATGGCGGCGCCCACGGGCCAAGATGGCGGTCGTTAATCTAAGATGGCGGGCGATGGTCCAAGATGGCGGTCGTTAGTCCAAGATGGCGGCCGATGGTCCAAGATGGCAGCCGTTGAGCCAAGATGTGACGTTAATCCAAGACGGCGGTCGTTAATCCAAGATGGCGGCCGTTAGTCCAAGATGGCGGCCGTTAGTCCAAGATGGCTGTCGTTAGTCCAAGATGGCGGCCGTTGATCCAAGATGGCGGTCGTTAGTCCAAGATGGCGGCCGTTGATCCAAGATGGCGGCCTCCCACGGCCGGAAGTTCGGTTAAGCTTCACCTCAAATCTCATGAGAAAAGGGGTGGCGGAGGAAAGGGCGAAAATCTCGTGAGAGTTCCTGTGCAGAAAGCGGCAAAAGATCTCGCGGGACTTAGAAATCGAGCGGGGCGGTCAGATCACGCCGAGATTTCCGGTGTTTCAGTGGGAGATCTCGCGATATTTCAATGTATCTTCATGGGAGATCTCCCGATATTTCAGTGTGTTTCAATGGCAGATCTCGCGAGATTTGAGATTGGGAGAGGAGGGAGATGCGAGATCTCGCGGGATCTCCCATTGAAACGCACCGAGATCTCGCGAGATTTGAGGGGGCGGGTCATGAGGGCAGGAAAGGCGGGAGGAGCGCAGGGGGCGGTGCGAGATCTCGCGAGACCTCAATGCCTTTCAACGGGAGATCTCGCGAGATTGGATGGGGCGGGAAGGGCGGGGGGAGCTGAGGGGGAAAGCGGCCGAAATCTCGCGAGAACTCCCCATTGAAACGCATTGAGATCTCGCGAAATCTGATGGGGCGGGAGGCGCTGAGGGGACGGCGCCAAATCTCGCGAGACCTCGCATTGAAAGGCATTGAGATCTCGCGAGATTTGATGGGGCGGGAGGTGCTAAGGGTAAAGCGAGGCGAAATCTCGCGAGAACTCCCATTGAAACCCATTTAGATCTCGCGAGATCTTATGGGGCGGGAGCACTGAGAGGGGAAGCCGAGGCGAAATCTCGCGAGACCTCAATGCCTTTTAATGGGAGATCTCGCGAGATTTGAAGGGGCGGGAAGGGCGGGAGGAGCTGAGGGGAAAAGCGGCGCGAAATCTCGCGAGACCTCCCATTAAAAAGCATTGAGATCTCGCGAGATCTGATGGGGCGGGAGGTTCTGAGGGCGAATGCGGCGCGAAATCTCGCGAGACCTCAATGTCTTTCAATAGGAGATCTCGCGAGATCTGCTGGGGCGGAAGGCACTGAGAGGGAAGGCGGAGCCAAATCTCGCGAGACCTCCCAGTGAAACCCATTTAGATCTCGCGAGATTTAATGGGGCGGGAGGCGCTGAGGGGGACGGCGGCGCCAAATCTCGCGAGACCTCAATGCGTTTCAATGGGAGATCTCGCGAGATTTAATGGGGCGGGAGCGCTGAGGGGGAAGGCAGCGCCAAATCTCGCGAGATTTCAATGCGTTTTTGTGGGAGATCTCGCGAGATTTTCTGGGGCTGGAGGCTCTGAGGAGGAAGGCGGCGCCAAATCTCGCGAGACCTCCCATTGAAACGCATTGAGATCTCGCGAGATCTGATACGGCGGGCGGAATGAGGGAACGGCAGCTCGAAATCTCGCGAGACCTCAATGCCTTTCAATGGGAGATCTCGCGAGACTTTCTGTGCCGGGAGGCCCTGAGGAGGAAGGCGGCGCCAAATCTCGCGAGACCTCCCATTGAAACGCATTGAGATCTCGCGAGATCTGATGGGGTGGGAAGGGCGGGAGGATCTGAGGGGGAAGGGGCGGAGATAAGGGGACGGCGGCGCCAAATCTCGCGAGACCTCCCATTGAAACGCATTGAGATCTCGCGAGATTTGATGGGTCGGGTGGAGCTATGGGGAAGGCGGAGCGAGATCTCGCGAGACCTCAATGCCTTTTTGTGGGAGATTTTCTGGGGCTGGAGTCTCTGAGGAAGGCGGCTCCAAATCTCGCGAGATCTCCCATTGAAACGCATTGAGATCTCGCGAGATCTGATACGGCGAGCGGAGATAAGGGGCCGGCGGCGCGAAATCTCGCGAGACCTCAATGCGTTTCAATGGGAGATCTCGCGAGATCTGCTGGGGCGGGAGACACTGAGGGGGGACAGCGGCGCCAAATCTCGCGAGACCTCCCATTGAAAGGCATTGAGATCTCGCGAGATCTGATGGGGCGGGCGGAATGAGGGAAGGCGGCGCGAAATCTCGCGAGACCTCAATGGCTTTCAATGGGAGATCTCGCGAGACATGATGGGGTGGGAGGCGCTGAGAGGGGAAGGCCGCGCGAAATCTCGCGAGGTCTCCCGTTAAAACCCATTTAGATCTCGCGAGATCTGTTGGGGCGGGAGGAGATAAGGGGACGGCGGCGCCAAATCTCGCGAGATCTCCCATTGAAACGCATTGAGATCTCGCGAGATTTGCTGGGGCGGGAGGCGCTCAGGGCAAGGCGGCGCCAAATCTCGCGAGACCTCAATGCGTTTCAATAGGAGATCTCGCGAGATTTTCTGGGGCTGGAGGCTCTGAGGAAGGCGGCGCCAAATCTCGCGAGACCTCCCATTGAAATGCATTGAGATCTCGCGAGATTTTCTGGAGCGGGAGGCCCTGAGGGGGAAGGCGGCGCGAAATCTCGCGAGACCTCAATGATTTTCAATGGGAGATCTCGCGAGATTTGATGGGGCGGGAAGGGCGGGAGGCACTGTGGGGAAAGCAGCGCGAAATCTCGCGAGACCTCAATGCGTTTCAATGGGAGATCTCGCGAGATTTTCTGGGGCGGGAGACACTGAGGGGGAAAGCGGCGCCAAATCTCGCGAGACCTCCCATTGAAAGGCATTGAGATCTCGCGAGATCTTATGGGGCGGGAGGAATGAGGGAAGGCGGCGCGAAATCTCGCGAGACCTCAATGGCTTTCAATGGGAGATCTCGCGAGACATGATGGGGTGGGAGGCGCTGAGAGGGGAAGGCCGCGCGAAATCTCGCGAGGTCTCCCGTTAAAACCCATTTAGATCTCGCGAGATCTGTTGGGGCGGGAGGAGATAAGGGGACGACGGCGCCAAATCTCGCGAGACCTCCCATTGAAACGCATTGAGATCTCGCGAGATTTTCTGGGGCGGGAGCACTATGAGGGGGAAAGCAGCGCCAAATCTCGCGAGATCTCAATGCCTTTTTGTGGGAGATCTCGCGAGATTTTCTGTGCCGGGAGGCCCTGAGGGGGAAAGCGGCGCCAAATCTCGCGAGACCTCAATGCCTTTCAATGGGAGATCTCGCGAGACTCGGCGCAGAGTGCGCGCGCGCGCGGCCCCCGCCGCCATTTGCCGGCGTCTCTCCCCCCCCTCAGCGGCGCGGACTCCATTTCCCGTGAGCCCCGGGAGGGACCGGGGGAGGGGGGATGGGCCCGGCCGGTGGCCCGGGGGGCGCTGCCTGAGGGGGGGAAGGGGCACAACCGGCCGCCATTTGCCGCTCGGGAGGCGGAGGCGCCTCTCTGGGGTTTCCTCCCCCTCCTCATCCTCATTCTCCGCCTCGTCCTTCCGCCTCCTGCTGCGGGGCGGCCGCGGCCGCCGGTAACGGGGCGGTGGGGAGGGAGGGGCGGTGCTGTGAGGGGGGATGGGGGTCTCTGATTTGGGGTGAGGGGTTTGGGGGTCCCAGTTTGATGTTTGGGGGTCCCAGTTTGATGTTTGGGGGGTCTCTGATTTTGGGGTGAGGGGTTTGGGGGTCCCTCAGTGTGGGGGGAGGGTTTGGGGGTCCCAGTTTGATGTTTGGGGGTCTCTGATTTTATGGTGAGGGGTTTGAGACCCCTCAGTGTGGGGGGAGAGGGCTGTTGGGGGTCCCAGTTTGATGTTTGGGGGGTCCCCAGTTTGATGTTTGGGGGTCCCAGTGTGAAGTTTGGGGGTCCCCAGATTTGGGGTGAGGGGCTGTTGGGGGGTCCCTCAGTGTGGGGGAGGGGTTTGGGGGTCCGAGTGTGGAGTTTGGGGGTCTCTGATTTAGGGTGAGCGGTTTGGGGGTCCCAGGTTGATATTTAGGGGGTCCCTGATTTTGGGGTGAGGGCTGTTGGGGGTCTCTGATTTAGGGTGAGGGGATTGGGGGTCCCCAGTTTGATGTTTGGGGGTCCCTGATTTGGGAGTGAGGGGTTTGGGGGGTCTCTGATTTGGGGTGAGGGGCTGTTGGGGGTCCCAGTGTGATGTTTGGGGGTCTCTGATTTGGGGGTGAGGGGGATTGGGACCCCCACAGTGTGGGGGAGGGGCTGTTGGGGGGTCCGAGTGTGGAGTTTGGGGGTCCCTGATTTGGGGTGAGCGGCTTGGGGGTCCCAGTTTGATGTTTGGGGGTCCCAGTGTGAAGTTTGGGGGTCCCTCATTTGGGGTGAGAGGCTGTGAGGGGTCCCTGATTTAGGGTGAGGGGGTTTGGGGGTCTCTGATTTGGGGTGACGGGTTTGAGACCCCCTCAATGTGGGGAGAGGCTGTTGGGGGTCCCAGTTTGATATTTGGGGGTCCCTGATTTGGGGTGAGGGGTTTGGGGGTCCCAGTTTGATGTTTGGGGGTCCCAGTGTGGAGTTTGGGGACCCCTCGATGTGGGGTGAGGGGTTTGGGGGTCTCTGATTTTAGGGTGAGGAGTTTGGGGGTCCCAGTTTTTGGGGGTGAGGGGTTTTGGGGGGTCCCTCAGTGTGGCTTAAGGGGATTGGGGGTCCCTGATTGGGGTGTGAGGGGTTTGGGGGTCCCAGTTTGATATTTGGGGGTCTCTGATTTAGGGTGAGGGCTTTGAGACCCCTCAGTGTGGGGGGGAGGGGATTGGGGGTCCCAGTTTTGATGTTTGGGGGTCTCTGATTTAGGGGTGAGGGGTTTGGGGGTCCCAGTGTGAAGTTTGGGGGTCTCTGATATGGGGTGAGGGGTTTGGGGGTCCCAGTTTGATGTTTAGGGGGTCCCAGTGTGGAGCCTGAGGGAGTTTGGGGGTCTCTGATTTAGGGTGAGGGGATTTTGGGGGTTTGGGGGTCCCAGATTTGGGGTGAGAGGTTTGGGGTCTCTGATTTGGGGTGAGGGGGTTTGGGGGTCTCTGATTTGGGGTGAGGGGTTTGGGGGTCTCTGATTTGGGGTGAGGGGTTTGGGGGTCTCTGATTTTGGGGTGAGGGGTTTGGGGTCTCTGATTTGGGGTGAGGGGTTTGGGGGGTCTCTGATTTGGGGTGAGGGGTTTGGGGGTCTCTGATTTGGGGTGAGGGGTTTTGGGGGTCTCTGATTTGGGGTGAGGGGTTTGGGACCCCCCTCAGTGTGGGGTGAGGGGATTGGGGGTCCCTGGTTTGGGAGTGAGCGGCTTGGGGGTTCCAGTTTGATATTTTGGGGTCCCAGTGTGAAGTTTGGGGGTCCCTCATTTGGGGTGAGGGGCTGTGAGGGGTTTGGGGGTCCCAGTGTGGAGTTTAGGGGACCCCTCAGTGTGGGTTAAAGGGTTTGGGGGTCCCTGATTTAGGGTGAGGGGTTTGGGGGTCCCAGGTTGATGTTTGGGGGTCCCAGATTTGGGGGTGAGGGGCTGTTGGGGGGTCCCAGTGTGAAGTTTGGGGGGGTCCCTCATTTTGGGGTGAGGGGTTTGAGACCCCTCAGTGTGGGGGAGGGGCTGTTGGGGGGTCCGAGTGTGGAGTTTGGGGGGTCCCTGATTTGGGGTGAGCTGGCTTGGGGGTCCCAGTTTGATATTTTGGGGTCCCAGTGTGAAGTTTGGGGGTCCCCCATTTGGGGTGAGGGGTCCCTGATTTAGGGTGAGGGGTTTGGGGGTCTCTGATTTGGGGGTGAGAGGTTTTGGGGGTCTCTGATTTGGGGTGAGGGGCTTGGGAACCCCTCAGTGTGGGGGGAGGGATTGGGGGTCCCAGATTTGGGGGGAGGGGTTTGGGGGTCCCAGTGTGGAGTTTGGGGGTCCCTGATTTGGGGTGAGGGGTTTGAGACCCCCTCAGTGTGGGGGAGAGGGATTGGGGGGTCCCTGATTAGGGGTGAGGGGTTTGGGGGTCCCAGTTTGATGTTTGAGGGTCTCTGGATTTAGGGTGGGGGTTTGGGGGCCCCTCAGTGTGGGGGAGGGGATTGGGGGTCCCAGGTTGATATTTAGGGGGTCTCTGATTTAGGGTGAGGGGTTTGGGGGTCCCAGTTTGATATTTGGGGGTCCCAGTTTGATGTTTGGGGGTCCCCATATGAGGTGAGAGACCCCGTGGCTCTGAGACCCCCTGAGGGGTTTAGGGGTCAGGTTTGGGGTGTCACTGTGGGTTTGGGGGTGTCACTGTGGGTTTGGGGTCACTTTGGGGTGTCACTGTTGGCTTGGGGGTCAGTTTTGGGGTGTCACTGTGGGTTTGGGGTCAGTTTTGGGGTCCCTCTGTGGGCTTGGGGTCAGGTTTGGGGTGTCACTGTGGGTTTGGTGTCACTGTTGGGGTGTCACTGTTGGGAGTGTCACTGTTGGGGTGTCAGTTTTGGGGTTGTCAGCTGTAGGTTTGGGGTGTCACTCTGGGTTTGGGGTCACTGTTGGGGTGTCACTGTGAGTTTGGTGTGTCACTTTTGGGGTGTCACTCTGGGTTTGGGGTGTCACTGTGGGTTTGGGGTGTCACTTTTGGGATGTCACTTTTGGGGGTGTCACTGTTGTTTTGGGGTCACTTTGGGGTCACTTTTTGGGGTTTGGGGTCAGTTTTGGGGTGTCACTCTGGGTTTGGGGTGTCACTGTTGGTTTGGGGTGTCACTTTTGGGGGTGTCACTGTTGGGTTTGGGGTGTCACTGTTGGGGTGTCACTTTTGGGGGTGTCACTCTGGGTTTTGGGCAACTTTTGGGGTGTCACTGTAGGTTTGGGGTGTCACTCTGGGTTTGGGGTCAGTTTGGGGGTGTCACTGTGGGTTTGGGGTCAGTTTTGGGGGTGTCACTGTGGGTTTGGTGTCACTTTGGGGTGTCACTGTGGGTTTGGGGTCACTTTGGGGTGTCACTCTGGGTTTGGGGGTCACTTTGGGGTCACTTTTGGGGTTTGGGGGTGTCACTGTTGGGGTGTCACTGTTGGGGTGTCACTGTTGGGGGTGTCACTGTGGGTTTGGGGTCACTTTGGGGTGTCACTCTGGGTTTGGTGTCAGTTTGGGGTGTCACTGTAGGTTTGGGGTCACTTTGGGGTCACTTTTGGGGTTTGGGGTGTCACTGTTGGGGTGTCACTGTTGGGGTGTCACTGTGGGTTTGGTGTCACTTTTGGGGTGTCACTGTTGGGGTGTCCCTGTTGGGTTTGGGGTGTCACTGTTGGGGTTTGGGGGTCACTTTTGGGGTGTCACTGTTGGGGTGTCACTGTTGGGGTGTCACTGTGGCTTTGGGGGTCACTTTGGGATCTGAGGGGTTCCACTCTGGGATTTGGGGACCCCAAACCCCCAAACTAGGGACCCTAAATCTAAACTGGGACCCCAAAATCCCAAACTGGGACCCCAAATCCCAAACTGGGACCCCAAATCCCAAACTGGGACCTCAAACTGGGACCCCAAATCCCAAACTGGGAACTCCAAAAGTGACCCCAAACCCCGAGTGACACCCCAAAAGTGACACCAAACCCCAGTTTGGGATTTGGGTTCCCAGTTTGGGGTCCCAGTTTGAAATTTGGGGTCCCAGTTTGGATTTTGGGGTCCCAGTTTGGGATTTGGGGTCCCAGTTTGGGGTTTTAGGGGTCCCAGTTTGGGGTTTGGGGTCCCAGTTTGGGATTTGAGTTCCCAGTTTGGGGTCCCAGTTTGGGATTTGGGGTCCCAGTTTGGGGTTTGGGGTCCCAGTTTGGGATTTGAGTTCCCAGTTTGGGGTCCCAGTTTGGGGTTTGGGGTCCCAGTTTGGGATTTTGGGATCCCAGTTTGGATTTTAGGGGTCCCAGTTTGGGGTCCCACTTTTGGGTCCCAGTTTGGGATTTGAGTTCCCAGTTTGGGGGTCCCAGTTTGGGATTTGGGATCCCAGTTTGGGATTTGAGTTCCCAGTTTGGGGTCCCAGTTTGGGATTTGGGGTCCCAGTTTGGGATTTGGGGTCCCAGTTTGGGATTTGGGGGGTCTCTGATTTAGGGTGAGGGGCTGTTGGGGGTCCCAGTGTGGGTTTGGTGTCACTTTTGGGGTGTCACTGTTGGGGTGTCACTGTTGGGGTGTCACTGTAGGTTTGGGGTCACTTTGGGATCTGAGGGTTCCACTCTGGGATTTGGGGACCCCAAAATCCCAAACTGGGACCCCAAAATCCCAAACTGGGACCTCAAACCCCAAACTGGGACCCCAAAATCCAAACTGGGACCCCAAAATCCCAAACTGGGACCCCAAAATCCCAAACTGGGAACTCAAATCCCAAACTGGGACCCCAAATCCCAAACTGGGACCCCAAACTGGGACCCCAAATCCCAAACTGGGACCCCAAAATCCCAAACTGGGACCCCAAAATCCCAAACTGGGACCTCAAATCCCAAACTGGGACCCCAAACCCCAAACTGGGACC
This sequence comes from Luscinia megarhynchos, assembly GCA_034336665.1. NCBI lineage: Eukaryota > Metazoa > Chordata > Aves > Passeriformes > Muscicapidae > Luscinia > Luscinia megarhynchos. The sequence continues at coordinate 44,026 of JAPFBE010000191.1, read as the reverse complement.
CCAAACTGGGACCCCAAAAGTGACCCCAAACCCCGAGTGACACCCCAAAAGTGACACCAAACCCCAGTTTGGGATTTGGGTTCCCAGTTTGGGGTCCCAGTTTGGGGTTTGGGGTCCCACTTTGAGATTTCAGGTCCCAGTTTGGGATTTTGGGTTCCCAGTTTGGGGTCTGGGGTCCCAGTTTGGGATTTGAGGTCCCAGTTTGGGGTTTTGGGTTCCCAGTCTGGGGGTCCCAGTTTGGGATTTGGGGTCCCAGTTTGGGGGTCCCAGTTTGGATTTTGGGGTCCCAGTTTGGGATTTGGGGTCCCAGTTTGGGATTATGGATCCCAGTTTGGGATTTTGAGGTCCCAGTTTGGGATTTGGGATCCCAGTTTAGAATTTTGGGGTCCCAGTTTGGGATTTGGGGTCCCAGTTTGGGATTTGGGTTCCAGTTTGGGATTTGGATTTCCAGTTTGGGATTTGGGGTCCCAGTTTGAGATTTTGGGGTCCCAGTTTGGGGTCCCAGTTTGGGATTTTGAGGTCCCAGTTTGGGATTTGGGGATCCCAGTTTAGAATTTTGGGGTCCCAGTTTGAAATTTGGGTTCCCAGTTTGGGATTTTGTAGTTCCCAGTTTGGGATTTTTGGGGTCCCAGTTTGGGGTCCCAGTTTGGAATTTGGGGTCCCAGTTTGGGATTTTGGGGTTTTGTGTCCCCTGTCCCTGTCTCACCTGTCCCTGTCTCACCTGTCCCAGGTGTGTCCCCTGTCCCTGTCCCTCTCACCTGTCCCTGTCTCACCTGTCCCTGTCTCACCTGTCCAGGTGTGTCACCTATCCTCACCTGTCCCAGGTGTCTCACCTGTCCCATGTTTCTCACCTGTCCCTGTCTCACCTGTCCCTGTTTCTCACCTGTCCCTGTCTCTCGTCATCCCCTGTCCCTGTCTCACCTGTCCCGTGTCTCCCCTGTCCCTGTCTCACCTGTCTCTCTCTCACCTGTCCAGGTGTGTCACCTGTCCCTGTCTCTCTCACCTGCCCAGGTGTGCCCCCTGTCCCAGGTGTGTCACCTGTCCCTGTCCTCTCACCTGTCCCTGTCTCCCAGCCTGTCCCTGTCTCTCACCTGTCCAGGTGTGTCACCTGTCCCTGTCTCTCTCTCACCTGCCCAGGTGTGTCCCCTGTCCCAGGTGTCTCACCTGTCCCTGTCTCTCTCTCACCTGTCCCAGGTGTGCCCCCTGTCCCTGTGTCACTCTCACCTGTCCCTGTCTCACCTGTCCAGGTGTGTCCCCTGTCCCAGGTGTCTCACCTGTCCCTGTCTCTCTCTCACCTGTCCCAGGTGTCTCACCTGTCCCTGTCTCTCTCTCACCTGTCCCTGTCTCACCTGTCCCTCTCACCTGTCCCAGGTGTGCCCCCTGTCCCAGGTGTCTCACCTGTCCCTGTCTCACCTGTCCCTGTTTCTCACCTGTCCCTGTTTCTCACCTGTCCCTGTCTCACCTGTCCCTGTCTCACCTGTCCCTGTCTCACCTGTCCCTGTTTTCACCTGTCCCTGTTTCTCACCTGTCCCTGTCTCACCTGTCCCTGTCTCTCACCTGTCCCTGTCTCACCTGTCGCTCTCTCACCTGTCCCTGTCTCACCTGTCCCTGTCTCCACCTGTCCCTGTTTCTCACCTGTTCCTGTCTCACCTGTCCCTGTCTCACCTGTCGCTCTCACCTGTCCCAGGTGTGCCCCTGTCCCAGGACGCCGCCCCGCCCTCACCGGCACCGTGGAAGTGGAGTGTGAGGAGGAGGAGGAGGGCCCCACAAGCACAGGTGGGGGGAGGGGGCCCAGGTGGGGAGGGGCTCAGGTGAGGCTGGGGGAGGGGCTCAGGTGGGGAGGGGCTCAGTGGGGGCTGGGGAGGGGCTCAGGTGGGCTTAAGTGAGATCTCAGGTGTATCCCAGGTGTGTCCCAGGTGTGTCCCAGGTGTGTCCCAGGTGTATCCCAGGTGTGTCCCAGGTGTATCCCAGGTGTATCCCAGGTGTATCTCAGGTGTATCCAGGTGTATCTCAGGTGTATCCCAGGTGTGTCCCACCTGTTTCAGGTGTGTCCCAGGTATCTCAGGTGTGTCCCAGGTGTCTCAGGTGTGTTTCCCCAGGTGCTGCAGCCCAGGTGAGGCTGGGGCAGTTCAGGTGTGTCCCAGGTGTATCCCAGGTGTATCCCAGGTGTATCCCAGGTGTATCTCAGGTGTGTCCCAGGTGTATCTCAGGTGTGTCCCACCTGTCTCAGGTGTATCCCAGCTATCCCAGGTGTATCTCAGGTGTGTCCCACCTGTTTCAGGTGTGTCCCAGGTATCTCAGGTGTGTCCCAGGTGTATCTCAGGTGTGTCCCACCTGTCTCAGGTGTATCCCAGCTATCCCAGGTGTATCCCAGGTGTATCCCAGGTGTGTCCCAGGTGTGTCCCACCTGTCCCAGGTGTGTCCCAGGTGTCTCAGGTGTGTTTCCCCCCAGGTGCTGCAGCCCAGGTGAGGCTGGGGCAGTTCAGGTGTGTCCCAGGTTTATCTCAGGTGTATCTCAGGTATCCCAGGTGTGTCCCACCTGTCTCAGGTGTATCCCAGCTATCTCAGGTGTATCCCAGGTGTATCCCAGGTGTGTTTTACCTGTCTCAGGTGTATCCCAGCTGTGTCCCAGGTATCCCAGGTGTCTCCCAGGTGTATCTCAGGTGTGTCCCACCTGTCTCAGGTGTATCCCAGCTATCCCAGGTGTATCTCAGGTGTGTCTCACCTGTTTCAGGTGTGTCCCAGGTATCCCAGGTGTATCCCTGGTGTCTCAGGTGTATCTCAGGTGTATCCCAGGTGTATCTCAGGCGTATCCCAGGTTTATCTCAGGTGTATCTCAGGTATCTCAGGTGTGTTTTACCTGTCTCAGGTGTGTCCCAGGTATCTCAGGTGTATCTCAGGTGTGTCCTACCTGCCTCAGGTGTATCTCAGCTATCCCAGGTGTATCCCAGGTGTGTCCCAGGTGTATCCCAGGTGTGTCCCAGGTGTCTCAGGTGTATCTCAGCTATCCCAGGTGTATCCCAGGTGTGTCCCAGGTGTATCCCAGGTGTGTCCCAGGTGTCTCAGGTGTGTTTTCCCTGCTCTCCCCCAGGTGCTGCAGCCCAGGTGAGGCTGGGGCAGTTCAGGTGTATCCCAGGTGTATCCCAGGTGTATCTCAGGTGTGTTTTACCTGTCTCAGGTGTATCTCAGGTGTATCCCAGGTGTATCCCAGGTGTGTCTCAGCTATCTCAGGTGTATCCCAGGTGTCTCAGGTGTATCCCAGGTGTATCCCAGGTGTATCCCAGGTGTGTCTCAGCTATCTCAGGTGTATCCCAGGTGTCTCAGGTGTATCCCAGGTTTATCTCAGGTGTATCTCAGGTGTGTCCCACCTGTCTCAGGTGTGTTTCCCCAGGTGCTGCAGCCCAGGTGAGGCTGGGGCAGTTCAGGTGTATCCCAGGTATCCCAGGTGTGTCCCAGGTGTCTCAGGTGTGTTTTACCTGTCTCAGGTGTATCCCAGCTATCTCAGGTGTATCCCAGGTGTATCCCAGGTGTGTCCCAGGTGTCTCAGGTGTGTTTCCCCCAGGTGCTGCAGCCCAGGTGAGGGCTGGGGCAGTTCAGGTGTATCTCAGGTGTGTTTACCTGTCTCAGGTGTGTCCCAGCTATCTCAGGTGTATCCCAGGTGTATCCCAGGTGTGTCCCAGGTGTCTCAGGTGTGTTTCCCCCCCAGGTGCTGCAGCCCAGGTGAGGCTGGGCCGCCCGGCGCCCCCAGCATGAGGCCCCTACCCAGCAGCCCCCTGCCGGCCGGGGCGGCCCCGGGCCCCCGCCCCACCCCCCACCCCCACCCGCCTCTGCACCCCCAGGTGAGTCACACGGCCCCCAAAATTCCCCAAAATTTATCCCAAAACGGCCCCAAAATCCTCCCGAAACAGCCCCAAAATGGTCCCAAAATTCCCCAAAATCCTCCCAAAATCCTCCCCAAAATGGTCCCAAAATTCCCCCAAAATCCTCCCAAAATCCTCCCATAATCCTCCCAAAATCCTCCCAAAATTCTCCCAAAATGGTCCCAAAACAGCCCCAAAATCCTCCCAAAAAGCCTCCCAAAATTCCCCCTAAGCAGCCCCAAAATGGTCCCAAAATCCTCACAAAATGGTCCCAAAATTCCCCCAAAACAGCCCCAAAATCCTCCAAAATGGTCCCAAAATTCCCCCTAAAACAGCCCCGAAATTCCCCCAAAACAGCCCCAAAATCATCCAAAATGGTCCCAAAATTCCTCCTAAAACAGCCCCAAAACTCCCGAAAATGGCCCCAAAATCCTCCAAAAATTGCCTCAAAATGGTCCCAAAACATCCCCAAAATTCCCCTAAAATGGTCCCAAAATTCCCCTCAAACAGCCCCAAAATCCTCCCAAAATGGTCCCAAAATCCTTCCGAAATGGTCCCAAAATCCTCCCAAAATCCTCCCAAAATCCTCCCAAAAATCCCCCAAAATTCCCACAAAACATCCCCAAAATTCCCCCAAAATGGTCCCACAATTCCCCCTAAGCAGCCCCAAAATGTTCCCAAAATGGTCCCAAAATTCCCCAAAAATGGTCCCAAAATTCCCCCAAAATTCCCCAAAATCCTCCCAAAATTCCCCCAAAACAGCCCCAAAATCCTCCAAAAATTCCCCCAAAATGGTCCCAAAATTCCCCTAAAATCCTCCCAAAATTCCCCCAAACAGCCCCGAAATCCTCCTAAAACAGCCCCAGAATCCTCCCAAAATTTCTTTAAAACAGCCCCAAAATTCCCCCAAAACAGCCCCAAAATCCTCCAAAAATTACCCCCAAAATGGTCCCAAAATTCCCCTAAAACAGCCCCAAAATCCTCCCAGAATGGTCCCAAAATTCCCCTAAAACAGCCCCAAAATCCTCCCAGAATGGCCCCAAAATTCCCCTAAAATGGTCCCAAAATGTTCCCGAAACAGCCCCAAAATCTTCCAAAACAGCCCCAAAATCCTCCCAAAATGGTCCCAAAATTCCCCCTAAAACAGCCCCAAAATTCTCCCAAAATGGCTCCAAAATGGTCCCAAAACAGCCCCAAAATTCCCCTAAAATGGTCCCAAAATTTTCTCAAAATGGTCCCAAAATTCCCCTAAAACAGCCCCAAAATTCCCCTAAAATGGTCCCAAAATGGCCCCAAAATCCTCCCAAAGTTCCCCCAAAACAGCCCCAAAATCCTCCAAAAATTGCCCCAAAATGGTCCCAAAACAGCCCCAAAATTCCCCCCAAATGGTCCCAAAATTCCCCTACAACAGCCCCAAAATCTTCCCAAAACAGCCTCAAAATCCCCCTAAAATGGTCCCAAAATTCCCCAAAAGAGCCCCAAAATATTCCCAAAATTCCCCAAAACAGCCCCAAAATCCCCATAAATGGCCCCAAAATTCTCCCTGAAATGCTCCCAAAATTCTCCCAAAATTCTCTTTAAATGGTCCCAAAACAGCCTCAAAATTTCCCAAAAATGGTCCCAAAATTTCTTTAAAACCTCCCCAAAATCTGCTCAAAATGGCCCCAAAATTCCCCTAAAATGGGCCCAAAATTCCCCCAAAATTCTCCTAAAACTGCCCCAAAATTTGCTCAAAATGTTCCCAAAATGTTCCTAAATTTCCTCTAAAATGGCCCCAAAATTCACCCAAAATTTTCTTTAAATAATCCCAAAAAAGCCCCAAACTGGCCCCAAAATGGTCCCAAAATTTCCCCAAAATCCTCCTAAAATGGCCCCAAAATTCCCCTAAAACGGTCCCAAAATTCCCCCAAAATGGTCCCAAAATTCCCAAAAAAACTTCCCCAAAACAGCCCCAAAATTCTCCAGAAAACTTCCCCAAAATGGCCCCAAAATTCCTCAAAAATCCCTCAAATCTTTCCAAAATCCCCCAAAATTTCCCAAATTTCTCAATTTTTTTTAATTCCCAGGCTCCAGCCCCGTGTCCCTCCCCAAAAAATCCCCAAAATCTCCAAAATCCCCCCAAAAATCACCCAAAATCTCCCCAAAAACTCCCTAAAATTCCCTAAAAATACCAAAAAAAATTTCCGAATTCCCCCTAAAATCACCAAAAAAACTCCTAAAATCTCCCCAAAAATCCCCCAAAATTCTCCCAAAATCTCCCCAAAAATCCCCAAAATTCCCCCCAAAAATACCCAAAAAAATCCCCTAAAATGCCCCCAAAAAATCCCCCATTAAATCACCTAAAAATCCCCAAAATTCTCCGAAAAAATCCCCAAAATTCTCCCAAAAAATCCCCCAAAATTCCCTGCAAATCCCACAAAATCTCCCCCAAAAATCCTCCTAAAAATCTCTCTAAAATCTCCAAAAATCCCCCAAAATCTCCCAAAATTCCCCCTAAAATCACAAAAAATCCCCCAAAACCCCCCTAAAATCCCCCTAAAATCTCCCAAAAATCCCCCAAATCTTCCCCCCTAAAAATCACCCAAAAATGCCCCCAAAAATCTCCCCAAATTTCCAAAAATCCCCCAAATTCCCCCCAAATTGCCTTTAAACTCTAAAATCTCCCCAAAAATCCCCTAAAAATCCCCCTAAAATTCTCCCAACCTCTCCAAAATCTCCCTAAAACCCCCCAAAAATCTCCCAAAACTCCCTAAAATTTCCCTCAAAATCTCCCCAAAAATCCCCAAAATCCCCAAATTTCTCTCCCCCAGGTGTCAAGCCATGCATGTCGGCTCCAGCCCCGTCTCCCCCCAAAATCCCCAAAATTCCCCCAAAAATTTCCCCCAAAAATCCCCCAAAATCCCCCCTAAAATCACCACCAAAAATCCCCAAACTCTCCCAAAATTCCCCTAAAATTCCCCTAAAATTCCCCCAAAAATCCCCCAAAAATCCCTGAAAATATCCCAAAATTTCCATAAAATTTCCTCTCTAAAGTCCCCTAAAAATTCCCCCCAAAATCCCCCCTAAAATTCCCCCCTAAAAATCCCCCCAAATCTTTCCAAAATTCTCCTAAAATCCCCAAAAATCCCCCAAAATCTCCCCCAAAATTTCCCCTAAAATTACCCCCTAAAAATCCCCCAAAAATCTCCCCCAAAATCCCTGCAAAATCTCCCAAAATCCCCCAAATCTTCCCCTCTAAAATCACCAAAAAATCCCCCAAAACCACCAAAAAATCCCCTAAAATCCCCCAAATTTCCCCCAAAATCCCCCAAAATCTCCCCAAAATCCCCCTAAAAATTCTGAAATTTCCCCAAAAATTCCCCCAAATTCCCCTAAATTCCCCCAAAATTCCCCAAAATCCCTAAATTTCTCTCCCCAGGTGCCGTCATGACATGTCGGGCTCCAGCCCCGTGTCCCCCTAAAATCCCCAAAATTCCCCCAAAAATCCCCCAAAAATCCCCAAAATCCTCTCAAAATTCCCCCTAAAATCACCAAAATCTCCCAAAATCTCCCAAAATTCCCTTAAAATTTCCCTAAAATTCCCTAAAATTCCCCCAAAAATCCCCCAAAAATCGTACCAAAAATCCCCCCAAAATCCCCCAAAAATCTCCCAAATTCCCCCAAATCTTCCCCCTAAAATCACCAAAAATCCCCCGAAAATCACCAAAAAAATCCCCTAAAAGTTCCCTAAAATACCCCAAAATTCTCCTAAAATCTCCCCTAAAAATCCCCCAAATCTTTACAAAATCCCCATAAAATTTCCCCTAAAATCCCCCTAAAAATCCCCCAAATCTTTCCAAAATCCCCCAAAAATCACCTAAAAATCCCCTAAAGTTTCCGAAGATCCCCCCAAAATCCCCAAAAATCCCCCCTAAAATCCCCTAAAATCTCCCCACCCCCCCAAATCTTCCCCCTAAAAATCACCAAAAAGTCCCCCAAAACCACCAAAAAAATCCCCAAAAATCCCCAAATTTCCCCCAAAAATCCCCCAAAATCTCCCTAAAAATCCCCCCTAAAATTCTCCCAAATTTCCCCAAAATTCCCCCAAATTCCCCTAAATTCCCCCAAAAATCCCCCTAAAATCCCCCAAATTTCTCTCCCCCCAGGTGCTTGCCGGAGCATGTCAGCTCCAGCCCCTGTCCCCCCCAAAATCCCCAAAATTCCCACCAAAAAAATCCCCCAAAAATCCCCCAAAATCCCTCTCAAAATTCCCCCTAAAATCACCAAAAAAATCCCTCCCAAAATCTCCCAAAATTCCCTTAAAATTTCCTAAAATTCCCTAAAATTCCCCCAAAAATCCCCCCAAAATCACCAAAAATCCCCCCAAAATCCCCAAAATCTCCCAAATTCCCCCAAATCTTCCCCTAAAATCACCAAAAAATCCCCCAAAATCACCAAAAAAATCCCCTAAAAGTTCCCTAAAATACCCCAAAATTCTCCTAAAATCTCCCCAAAATCCCCAAATCTTTCCAAAATCCCCATAAAATTTCCCCCTAAAATCCCCCTAAAAATCCCCCAAATCTTTCCAAAATCCCCCAAAATCACCTAAAAATCCCCTAAAGTTTCCGTAAAGATCCCCTAAAATCCCCCAAAATCCCCCCTAAAAATCCCCCTAAAATCTCCCCAAATTCCCCCAAATCTTCCCCTAAAATCACCAAAAATCCCCCCAAAAACCACCAAAAAATCCCCTAAAATCCCCAAATTTCCCCCAAAAATCCCCCAAAATCTCCCAAAATCCCCCTAAAAATTCCTCTGAAATTTCCCCAAAAATTCCCCCAAATTCCCCTAAATTCCCCAAAATTCCCCAAAATCCCCAAATTTCTCTCTCCCCCAGGTGCCGCCGGGCGCATGTCGGGCTCCAGCCCCCGTCTCCCCCAAAATCCCCCAAAAATTCCCCCAAAAAATCCCCCAAAAAATCCCCCAAAAATTCCCCCCTAAAATCACCAAAAATCTCCCAAAATCTCCCAAAATTCCCTTAAAATTTCCCCTAGAATTCCCCCCAAAAAATCCCCCCAAAAAATCACCAAAAAATCCCCCAAAAATCCCCAAAAATCTCCCAAATTCCCCCAAATCTTCCCCTAAAATCACCAAAAAATCCCCCGAAAATCACCAAAAAAAATCCCCTAAAAGTTCCCTAAAATACCCCAAAATTCTCCTAAAATCTCCCCAAAATCCCCCAAATCTTTCCAAAATCCCCATAAAATTTCCTCTAAAATCCCCTAAAAATCCCCCAAATCTTTCCAAAATCCACCTAAAATCACCTAAAAATCCCCTAAAATTTCCATAAAGATCCCCCAAAATCACCAAAAATCCACCTAAAATCCCCTAAAATCTCCCAAATTCCCCCAAATCTTCCCCTAAAATCACCAAAAAATGCCCCAAATCCCAGAAAAATCCCCCAAATCTTTCCAAAATTCCCCTAAAATCCCAAAAAAATCCCCCCAAAATCCCCAAAAATCCGCCAAAAATCTGCCCAAAATCCCCAAAATTCCCCGTAAAATTTCCCAAAAATTCCCCAAAATCCCCAAAATTACCCCAAAAAATCCCCAAAAAATATCCCAAAATTCTCCTAAAAAGTCCCCCCAAATTCCCTTTAAATCCCCCAAAATCTCCCCCAAATCCTCCTAAAAATCCCCCTAAAATCAGCAAAAAAATCTCCTAAAGTCTCCCAAAAAATCTCCTGAAAATTCCCCAAAAATCCCCCAAATCTTTCCAAAATCCCCCTCAAATCCCCAAAAATCCCCTAAAATCCCCCAAATCTTTCCAAAATTCCCCTAAAATCCCCAAAAAATTCCCCAAAAATCCCCCCTAAAATCCCCCAAACCTTTCCCAAAATCCCCTAAAATCCCCCAAAAATCTCCCAAATTCCCCCAAATCTTTCCCTAAAATCACCAAAACATCCCCCGAAATCTTTCCAAAATCCACCTAAACTCCCCAAAAAATCCCCTAATATCTCCCAAAATTCCCCTAAAATCCACAAAAAATCCCCCAAATCTTTCCAAAATTCCCCTAAAATCCACCAAAAATCTGCCAAAATCCCCCAAATCATTCCAAAATTCTCCTAAAATCACCAAAAAATCTCACAAAATGTCCCAAAATTCCCCTAAAAATCACCAAAAAATCCCCTTAAATCTCCCAAAATCCCCCAAATTTTCCCCTAAAATCACCAAAAAATCTCCCTGAAGTTTCCCCAAAATCTCCATAAAATTTCCCCAAAATCTCCCAAATTTCCCAAATTCCCCCTAAAATCACCAAAAATCCCCCAAAACCTTTCCAAAACCCCCGAAATCGTTCCAAAATCCCCATAAAATTTCCCCTAAAATGCCCTAAAATCTTCCAAATCTTTCCAAAATTCCCCTAAAGTCACCCAAAAATCCCTCTACAACCCCCAAAATCCCCCCTAAAATTCCCCCTAAAATCCCCCAAGAATCCCCCAACCTTTCCAAAATCCTCCAAAAATTACCAAAAATCAACCCCAACCCCCAAAATTTCCCTCAAACCCTCTTAAAACTCTAAATCTTTCCAAAATCCCCCTAAAATCCCCCAAAATTCTCCCAAATTCCCCCCAAATCTTCCCCTAAAATCACCAAAAATCCCCAAAAATCTCCCAAAACTCCCCTAAAATTTCCCTAAAATTTCTCCAAATCCTCTAAAATTTTCCCAAAATCCCCCAAATCTTCCCCAAAAATCCCCAAAATTCCCCTAAAAATTCCCCAAAACCCCCCAAATTTCTCTATTTCCCCCCCAGGTGCTCGCCAAGGATGTCAGGCTCCAACCCCAAAATTCCCCCCAAAAAATTCCCAAAAAATCCCCAAAAATCCCCCTAAAATCCTCCCAAAAATCTCCCAAAATTCCCCTAAAATTTCCCTAAAATTCCCCCAAAAAATCCCCAAAAATTTCCCTAAAAATCCTCCAAAATCTCTCAAAATCCCCTAAAATCTCCCAAATTCCCTCAAATCTTCCCCTAAAATCCCCAAAAAATCCCCCAAAATCTTTCCAAAATCCCAGAAAAATCACCAAAAAAATCCCAAAAATCCCCAAAAATCTCCCAAAATCCCCCTAAAATTCCCAGAAAATCCCCCAAAAATCCCCCCAAAATCCCCAAAAAATCCCCCAAATCTTTCCAAAATTCCTCCTAAAATCCCCCAAAACATCCCCCAAAAAATCTCTAAATCCCCCCAAATCTTTTCTCAAAATCCCCCTAAAATCACCAAAAATCCCCAAAAATTCCCCCAAATCTTTCCAAAAATCCCCCAAAAAATCCCCCAAAATCCCCCAAAACCCCCAAAAAATCTCCCAAATCTTTCCAAAATTCTCCTAAAATCCCCAAAAAATCCTCAAAAAATCCTCAAAAAATCCCCCAAAACTCCCCAAATCTTTCCAAAATCCCCCTAAAATTTCCCCAAAATCCCCCAAAATCCACCAAAAATCTCTCAAAAATCCCTTAAAATTTCCCCAAAAATCCCCTAAAATTCCCCAAATTTCCCCCAAAAATTCCCCAAATTCACCTAAAATCCCCAAAATCCCTAAACCCCCAAGTCTCTCTGTCTCCCCCCAGGTTGCCGATGCATGTCGGGCCTCCAGCCCTGCCTGCCTCCCCAAAAATCCCCTAAAATGCCCTCAAAAATTCCCCCTCAAAATATCCCCCAAAAAATCCCCCTACATTTCCCAAAATTCCCCTAAAATCCAAAAAAATCCCCCAAAATTCCCCAAATCTTTCCACAATCCCCAAAAATCACCCAAAATTCCCCCTAAAATCCCCCAAAATTCCCCCAAATCTTCCAAAATCCCTCTAAAATCACCAAAAAATCCCCCAAAATTTCCAAAAATCCCCCAAAATCCCCCTAAAATTCCCCCAAAATCCCCCAAATCTTTCCAAAATCCCCATAAAATTTCCCCTAAAATCTCTAAAAATCCCCCAAATCTTTCCAAAATCCCCAAAAATCTCCCCTAAATTCCCCCAAATCTTCCCCCTAAAATCACCAAAAATCCCCTAAAATCTCCCTTAAAATCCCCCTAAAATCCCCAAAAAATCTTTCCAAAAATTCCCAAAAAATTTCCCCAAAAATCCCCTAAAATCCCCCCAAAATCTTTGCAAAATCCCCCAAAAATCCCTGCAAAATTTCCCCTAAAAATCCCTAAAATCTCCCAAAATCCCCCTAAAATCTCCCAAATCCCCTAAAAATCTTCCCCCAAAAATCCCAAAAATGCCCCCAAAATTCCACCCAAAAAATCCCCAAAATCTTTCCAAAGTACCCCTCAAATTTCCCCAAAAATTTCCCCTAAAATTCCCTTCAAATCTCCCCTGAAAATCTCCCAAAAATCCCCTAAAATTACCCTAAAATCCCCAAAAATTTCCCAAAATTTCCCCCAAAAGTTCCCCAAATCTTTCCAAAATCCCCCTAAAATCACCAAAAATCTCCCAAAATCTCCCAAAATTTCCCTAAAATTTCCCTAAAATTCCCTAAAATTATCCCCAAAATCCCCAAAAATCTCCCAAAATCCCTAGCAAACCTCCCCAAAAATCCCCTAAAATTTTCCCAAAATCACTCAAAAATCCCCCCAAATTTCCTAAAAAATCCCCCTAAATCTCCCCACCTCCCCAAACCCCCAAATTTTCTCTCCCCCCAGGTGTCAGTGCACATGTCGGGGCTCCAGCCCGTAGTCCCCCTAAAAATCCCCTAGAAATTCCCCCAAAAAATTCCCAAAAATCCCCCCAAAATTCCCGCTAAAATCACTCAAAAATCTCCCAAAATCTCCCAAAATTCCCCTAAAATTTCCCTAAAATCCCCCTAAAAATTCCCCCAAAAATCCCCCAAAAATCACCAAAAATCCCCCCAAAATCACCAAAAAAATCCCCTAAAAGTTCCCTAAAATACCCCAAAAATTCTCCTAAAATCTCCCCAAAATCCCCCAAATCTTTCCAAAATCCCCATAAAATTTCCCCTAAAATCCCCTAAAAATCCCCCAAATCTTTCCAAAATCCCCCAAAATCACCTAAAAATCCCCTAAAGTTTCGGTAAAGATCCCCCAAAATCCCCAAAAATCCCCCTAAAATCCCCCTAAAATCTCCCAAATTCCCCAAATCTTCCCCTAAAATCACCAAAAAATCCCCGAAAACCACCAAAAAATCCCCTAAAAATCCCCAAATTTCCCCGCAAAAATCTCCCAAAATCCCCCAAAAAATCCCCCAAAATCTCCCAGAAATCCCCAAAAATTCCCAAAAATCCCTAAAATCCCCCAAAATCTCCCCAAAAATCCCCAAATTTCTCTCTGTCCCCAGGTGCCGTCCGGGCACATGTCGAGGCTCCAGCCCCGTCTCCCCAAAAATCCCCAAAATTCCCCCAAAAAATTCCCAAAAAATCCCCAAAATCCCCGCTAAAATCACCAAAAAATCTCCCAAGATCTCCCAAAATTCCCCTAAAATTTCCCTAAAATTCCCTAAAATTCCCCCAAAAAATCCCCCAAAAATCACCAAAAAATCCCCCGAAAATCACCAAAAAAAATCCCTAAAAGTTCCCTAAAAATACCCCAAAATTCTCCTAAAATCTCCCCAAAATCCCCCAAATCTTTCCAAAATCCCCCAAAAATCCCCCCAAAAATCCCCCAAAAATCCCCAAAAAATTCTCCTAAAAATCCCCCAAAATCTTTCCAAAATCCCCCTGAAATCACCAAAAAAATCCCCAAAATCCCCCTAAAATCCCTCTAAATCTCCGAAAATCCCCTAAAATTTCCCCAAAAATTTCCCAAAAATTCCCCAAATTCCCCTAAAATCCCCAAAATCCCCAAAATCCCCCAAATTTCTCTCTCTCCCCAGGTGCCATCGGGCGCAGGTCGGGCTCCAGCCCGTCTCCCCCAAAAATTCCACCAAAAAATCCCCAAAAAATCCCCCAAAATCCCCTAAAATCACCAAAAATCCCCAAACTCTCCCAAAATTCCCCTAAAATTCCCTAAAATTCCCCCAAAAATCCCCAAAAAATCCCTGAAAATATCCCAAAATTTCCATAAAATTTCCTCTAAAGTCCCCTAAAATTCCCCCTAAAAATCCCCCAAATCTTTCCAAAATTCTCCTAAAATCCCCCAAAAATCCCCCAAAATCTCCCAAAAATTTCCCTAAAATTACCCCCGAAAATCCCCAAAAATCTCCCCAAAAATCCTGCAAAAATCTCCCAAAAATCCCCCAAATCTTCCCCTAAAATCACCAAAAAAATCCCCCAAAAACCACCAAAAAATCCCTAAAATCCCCCAAATTTCCCCCAAAAATCCCCCAAAATCTCCCAAAAATCCCCCTAAAAATTCCTGAAATTTCCCCAAAAATTCCCCCAAATTCCCCTAAATTCCCCCAAAATTCCCCAAAATCCCCCCAAATTTTTCTCTCTCCCCCAGGTGCCGTCAGGCGCATGTCGGGCTCCAGCCCCGCCTCCCCCAAAATCCCCAAAATTCCACCAAAAAAATCCCCAAAAATCCCCAAAATTCCCCCAAAATCCTCTCAAAAATCCCCCCTAAAATCACCAAAAATCTCACAAAATCTCCCAAAATTCCCTTAAAATTTCCTAAAATTCCTAAAATTCCCCCAAAAAATCCCCCCAAAAATCACCAAAAATCCCCCAAAATCCCCAAAAATCTCCCAAATTCCCCCAAATCTTCCCCTAAAATCACCAAAAAATCCCCCCAAAATCACCAAAAAAAATCCCCTAAAAGTTCCCCTAAAATACCCCAAAATTCTCCTAAAATCTCCCCCAAAATCCCCAAATCTTTCCAAAATCCCCATAAATTTCCCCTAAAATCCCCTAAAAATCCCCCCAAATCTTTCCAAAATCCCCCCAAAATCACCTAAAAAATCCCCTAAAGTTTCGTGAAAGATCCCCCTAAAATCCCCCAAAAAATCCCCTAAAATCCCCTAAAATCTCCCCAAATTCCCCAAATCTTCCCCTAAAATCACCAAAAATCCCCAAAACCACCAAAAAATCCCCAAAAATCCCCCAAATTTCCCCTCAAAATCCCCTTAAAATCTCCCAAAAATCCCCCTAAAATTCTCTCCAGAATTTCCCCCAAAATTCCCCCAAATTCCCTAAATTCCTCCAAAATCCCCCAAAATCCCTAAATTTCTCTCCCTCCCCCCAGGTGCCGTCCGGGCGCATGTCGGGCTCCAGCACTGCGTGTCCCCCAAAATCCCCAAAATTCCCCCAAAAATCCCCAAAAATCCCCAAAATCCTCTCAAAATTCCCCCTAAAATCACTAAAATCTCCCAAAATCTCCCAAAATTCCCCTAAAATTTCCCTAAAATTCTCTAAAATTCCCTAAAATTTTCCCCCAAAAAATTCCCCAAAAATCACCAAAAAATCTCTGAAAATATCCCAAAATTTCCATAAAATTTCCCCTAAAATCCCCAAAATTCCCCTAAAATCCCTCAAAAATCCCCCAAATCTTTTCCAAAATCCCCCTAAAATCTCCCTAAAATCCCCAAAAATCCCCTAAGATCTCCCAAATTCCCCCAAATCTTCCCCTAAAATCACCAAAAAGTCCCCCGAAAATCACCAAAAAAATCCCGTAAAATCCCCCAAAATCCCCAAAAATCCCCTAAAATTTCCCCAAAAATCCCCCAAAAATCCCCAAATCTCCCCAAAATTTCCCAAATTTTTTTTGTCCCCCAGGTGCCGTCGGGCATGATCGGGCTCCAGCCCCGTCTCCCCTCCTCCTCCTCGGGGGTTCCCCCGGCAGCCCCTCCCCCCCGGGGACCCCCTGCCGGCCCCTCGCCCCCCGAGGGACCCCCGAGGGTCCCCCCTGGGCCCCCCGAGCCCCCCCTGGTTGTGGAGAGGAGCCCGGCCGAGATCGCCGAGCAGGCCAAGCATGTAAGGGTTAAACTGGTTTGTACTGGTTTGTACTGGTTTGTACTGGGAATGGAATGGGTTATACTGGGTTATACTGGGTTATACTGGGTTATACTGGGAGAGCAGCCCCCCCCGAGCCCCCCCTGGCTGTTGGAGAGGAGCCCGGCCGAGATCGCCGAGCAGGCAAAACATGTAAGGGTGAAACTGGTTTGTACTGGTTTGTACTGGTTTGTACTGGTTATACTGGGTTATACTGGGTTATACTGGGTTATACTGGGAGAGCAGCCCCCCCCGAGCCCCCCCTGGCTGTTGGAGAGGAGCCCGGCCGAGATCGCCGAGCAAGGCCAAGCATGTAAGGGTTAAACTGGTTTGTACTGGTTTGTACTGGTTTGTACTGGTTATACTGGGTTATACTGGGTTATACTGGGTTATACTGGGACAGCAGCCCCCCCTGAGCCCCCCCTGGCTGTGGGAGAGGAGCCCGGCCGAGATCATGCGAGCAGACCAAGCATGTAAGGGTTAAACTGGTTTGTACTGGTTTGTACTGGTTTGTACTGGGAATGGAATGGGACTGGACTGGGTTATACTGGGAATGGGCTGGGTTATACTGGGAATGGACTGGGATGGACTGGGTTATACTGGGCTGGACTGGGAATGCACTGGGATATGCTGGGAATGAACTGGGACATACTGGGAATGGGCTGGGTTATACTGGGATGGACTGGGATATACTGGGAATGGGCTGGTTATACTGGGATGGACTGGGATGGACTGGGACATACTGGGTTATACTGGGAATGGACTGGGATGGACTGGGAGATAAATCTGAGGATTTGGGGGATTTTTTGGAAGATTTTTTTGGGGATTTTTTTGGATTTTTGGGGGATCTTTTTAGGGATTTTTTGGGGGATTTTGGGATTTTTGGGCTTTTTGATGCTCTTTTTTGGGGCTTTTTGGGGATTTTTGGGGGCTTTTGGGGGTTTTTGGGGATTTTTTTGTTTTTGGGGATTTTTGAGCATTTTGGGGGTTTTTGGGATTTTTGGGGCGTTTTTGATGTCTTTTTGGGGATTTTTGAGGGATTTTTGGGGGTTTTTAGGGGATCTTTTGGAGATCTTTTTGGGATTTTTTGAGATCTTTTGGAGATCTTTGGGGGCTTTTGGGGTCTTTTGGGGATGCTTTTGGCATTTTTGGGGGTTTTTGTGATTTTTTGGGTTTTTGGGATTTTTTTCAGGTTTTCTTTGGGTTTTCTTTGACTCTTTCGGGGATTTTTTGGGGATCTTTGGGATCTTTTTAGGGCTGAGATCTTTTTCAGGCTTTCTTTGAGCTTTTTTAGTGTTTTTAGGGATCTTTTTCCGACTTTTTGGGGGCTTTTGATGATCTTTTTAGGGCCTTTTTGGGGGATTTTTCCGGGCTTTTTGGGTTTTCTTTGAGTTTTTCAGAGATTTTTTTGGAATTTTTTGGGGCTTTTTTGAGCTTTTCAGGATTCTTTGGGGGCTTTTTGTGGGGGTTTTTATGGGGGTCTTTTGGGGGAATCTTTTCCAGGCTTTTCTTTGAGTTTTTAGTGTTTTTAGGCATTTTTTGAATTTTTTGGGGGTTTTTTGGTTTTTTGGGAATTTTTTGGGGGGTTTTTGGGGGTTTTTGGGGTTTTTTTTGTTTTTTGGGGATTTTTTGGGGGGTTTTTGGGCCTTTGTGTTCTTTAGGGATTTTTTGGGGTTTTTGGGGTGTTTTTTTCTCCTTACCTGTCTCACCTGTGTCTCACCTGTCCTTACCAAATCAATCCAAGTGCTTTAAAGTAAAATAAACCCAATATACTTAAATTTTGGGCTAAAATTCTGGGTTTTTTTCCTATTTTTTCACTTTTTTTTTATTTTTTCCCCTCTCCTGCCCCTCACCTGTCTCTCCTGCCCCTCACCTGTGTCTCACCTGTGTCTCACCTGTGTCTCACCTGTCTTTACCAAATCAGTCCAGGTGCTTTATTATAAAATAAATCAAATATATTGAATTTTTGGGCTAAAATTCTGGGGTTTTTTCCTATTTTTTTGCTTTTTTTTTCATTTTTCCCCTTCCCCTGCCCCTCACCTGTCTGTCCTGCCCCTCACCTGTGTCTCCCCTGCCCAGGAGGCCGAGGTGGAGCACCGCGTGGCCGAGATGAAGCGCGAGGGGTTCTGGTCGCTGCGGCGCCTGCCCAAGGTGCCGGAGCCGGCGCGGCCCAAGGTGCACTGGGACTACCTGTGCGAGGAGATGCAGTGGCTGGCGGCCGACTTCGCCCAGGAGCGCCGCTGGAAGAGGGGCGTGGCCCGCAAGGTAGCGCACCTGGGGACACCTGGGAGAGATCTGGGGGAATTGGGGTGAAATTCCGGTGAAAATCGGGTGAAGTTTGGGTGAAAATCGGGTGAAATTTGGGTGAAAATCGAGTGAAATTTGGGTGGAAATCAAGTGAAATTTGGGTGAAAATCGGGTGAACTTTGGGTGAAGTTTGGGCGAAAATTCGGTGAAATTTGGGTGAAAATCGGGTGAAATTGGGTGAAAATCGGGTGAAATTTGGGTGAAATTTGGGTGAAATTTGGGTGAAAATCAGGTGCAAATCGGGTGAAATTTGGGTGAAATTCGGGTGAAAATCGGGTGAAATTCAGGTGAAAATCGCGTGAAAATTGGGTGAAATTTGGGTGAAAGTTGGGTGAAATTTGGGTGAAATTCGGGTGAAAATTGGCTGAAATTCGGGTGAAATTTGGGTGAAAATCGGGTGAAAATCGGGTGAAATTTGGGTGAAAATCGGGTGAAATTTGGGTGAAATTGGGTGAAATTTGGGTGGAAATCGGGTGAAATTTGGGTGAAAATTGGGTGAAATTCGGGTGAAATTTGGGTGAAAATTGGGTGAAATTTGGGTGAAATTTGGGTGGAAATCAGGTGAAATTCGGGTGAAGTTTGAGTGAAATTCGGGTGAAATTCGGGTGAAATTCGGGTGAAAATCGGGTGAAATTCGGGTGAAATTTGGGTGAAAATCAGGTGAAATTTGGGTGAAAATCTGGTTAAATTTGGGTGAAACTTGAGTGAAGTTTGGGCGAAAATTCGGTGAAATTTGGGTGAAAATCGGGTGAAATTGGGTGAAAATCAGGTGAAATTTGTGGGAAATTTGGGTGAAAATCGAGTGAAATTCGGGTGAAATTTGGGTGAAATTTGGGTGAAATTTGGGTGAAAATCAGGTGAAATTTGGGTGAAAATCTGGTTAAATTTGGGTGAAACTTGAGTGAAGTTTGGGCGAAAATTCGGTGAAATTTGGGTGAAAATCGGGTGAAATTGGGTGAAAATCAGGTGAAATTTGTGGGAAATTTGGGTGAAAATCGAGTGAAATTCGGGTGAAATTTGGGTGAAATTTGGGTGAAGTTTGGGTGAAAATACGGTGAAATTTGGGTGAAGTTTGGGTGAAAATACGGTGAAATTTGGGTGAAATTCCGGTGAAATTCCGGTGAAATTTGGGTGAAATTCGGGTGAAATTTGGGTGAAAATCGGGTTAAATTTGGGTGAAAATCGGGTTAAATTTGGGTGAAATTTGGGTGAAATTTGGGTGAAAATCGGGTGAAAATCGGGCGAAATTCGGGTGAAAATCGGGTGAAATTTGGGTGAAAATTGGATTAAATTTGGGTGAAAATCGAGTGAAATTCCGGTGATTTTTGGGTGAAATTTGGGTGAAATTTGAGTGAATTTTGGGTGTTTTTTGGTGGTTTTTCATCATCTGGAGCACCTGTGGTGGCACCTCAGGTGGGTTTGGACACCTGGCTCAAGGTGTGACACCTCAGGTGACACCTGGGTGAAATTTGGGTGAAATTTGGGTGAAATTCGGGTGAAATTTGGGTGAAATTTGGGTGAAAATCGAGTGAAATTCCGGTGATTTTTGGGTGAAATTTGGGTGAAATTTGAGTGAATTTTGGGTGTTTTTTGGTGGTTTTTTGTTACCTGGAGCACCTGTGGTGACACCTCAGGTGGGTTTGAACACCTGGCTCAAGGTGTGACACCTCAGGTGACACCTGGGTGAAATTTGGGTGAAATTTGGGTGAAATTTGGGTGAAAATCGAGTGAAATTCCGGTGATTTTGGGGTGAAATTTGGGTGAAATTTGAGTGAATTTTGGGTGTTTCTTGGTGGTTTTTGGTCACCTGGAGCACCTGTGGTGGCACCTCAGGTGGGTTTGGACACCTGGCTCAAGGTGTGACACCTCAGGTGACACCTGGGTGAAATTTTGGGTGAAATTTGCATAAATTTAAGCGAAACTCCTGTGAAATTAGGGTGATTTTGGATGTTTTTTGGTGGTTTTTTGTTGTGTTTTGGTGGTTTTTGGTCACCTGGAGCACCTGTGGTGGCGCCTCAGGTGGGTTTGAACACCTGGCTCAAGGTGTGACACCTCAGGTGACACCTGGGTGAAATTTGGGTGAAATTTAAGCAAAAATTGGGTGAAATTTGGGTGATTTTTGGTAGTTTTTTGGTGGTTTTTGGTTACCTGGAGCACCTGTGGTGGCGCCTCAGGTGGGTTTGGACACCTGGAGGAGCTCAGGGCACACCTGGGCACAGATGGGCTGTGCATGGGGTGTCCCCACACCTGAGTCTCACCTGTCCTCACCTGTCTCTGATCTGTGTCTCACCTGTGTGTGATGTGTCTCACCTGTGTCGGATCATGTGTCTCACCTGCATCTCACCTGAGTCTTACCTGAGTCTCACCTGAGTCTCACCTGTCTCACCTGTGTCTCACCTGTGTCTCACCTGAGTCTCACCTGAGTCTCACCTGTCTCTCATCCGGCTCTCACCTGTCTCTCACCTCTCACTTGTGTCTCACCTGAGTCTCACCTGTATCTCACCTGTCTCACCTGTATCTCACCTGTCTTACCTGAGTCTCACCTGTGTCTGACCGTGAGTCTCACCTGTCTCACCTGTCTCACCTGAGTCTCACCTGAGTCTCACGTGTCTCTCACGTGTCTATCACCTGTCTCTTTTGTTTCTCACCTGTTTCTCACCTGTCTCTCCGCCTCTCTCCTCTGTCTCACCTGTCTCTCATGTGTCTCACCTGTCTCTCCTGTCTGTCCCCTGTCTGTCCCCTGTCTCACCTGTCTCCCCTGTCTCTCACCTGTCTCTCACCTGTGTGTCACCTGTGTGTCACCTGTGTTTCTCCTGTGTCTCACGTGTCTCTCACCTGTCTCCCCTGTCTCCCCTCTCTCACCTGTCTCACCTGTCTCTCACCTGTCTCTCCCCTGTCTCACCTGTCTCACCTGTGCTCACCTGTCTGTACCTGTCTCACCTGTCTCTCACCTGTCTCTCACCTCTCTCACCTGTCTCACCTGTATCTCCCGTCTCCCCTGTCTCACCTGTCTCACCTGTATCTCCCGTCTCCCCTGTCTCCCCTGTCTCACCTGTCTCTCACCTGTCTCACCTGAGTCTCACGTGTCTCTCACCTATATCTCACCTGTCTCACCTCTCTCTCACCTGTCTCTCACCTGTCTCTCCCCTGTCTCTCACCTGTATCTCTCACCTGTCTCTCCCCTGTCTCACCTGTCTCTCCCCTGTCTCCCCTGTCCCCCGTCCCCGCGCAGGTGGTGCGCATGGTGATGCGGCACCACGAGGAGCAGCGGCAGCGCCAGGAGCGCGCCAAGCGGGAGGAGCAGGCCAAGCTGCGCCGCGTGGCCGCCGCCATCGCCCGCGAGGTGCGCCACTTCTGGAGCAGCGTGGAGAAGGTACCTGGGCACACCTGGCCACACCTGGGGGACACCTGGGTAGAGCTGGGATACACCTGGGTACAGCTGGGATACACCTGGGCACAGCTGGGTGCACCTGGGATACACCTGGGGTACACCTGGGCACAGCTGGGCACGGCTGGGATACACCTGGGCACACCTGGGATACACCTGGGATACACCTGGGGGCACACCTGGGGCACACCTGGGATACACCTGGGGCACACCTGGGGCACACCTGGGGCACAGCTGGGGCACACCTGGGATACACCTGGGGGCACACCTGGGGCACACCTGGGGCACAGCTGGGATACACCTGGGGCACACCTGGGGGCACACCTGGGGCACACCTGGGACACACCTGGGGCACACCTGGGATACACCTGGGGCACACCTGGGATACACCTGGGGCACAGCTGGGATACACCTGGGGCACACCTGGGGCACACCTGGGTACAGCTGGGCAATGCAATGACCATTGATGCCCATTGGGTGTCCATTGATGACCAACCAAGCCCCTCCAGTGACCACTGATGACCATTGGTGATTCTCTATGACTATTGATGAGCATTGTTGATCTACAATGACCATAGATGACCATTGATGACCCCCAATGACCATTGGTGACCATTGATAACTCTCAATGACCATTGGTGACCCCCAGTGACCATTGGTGACCATTGGTGACTCTCAATGACCGTTGGTGACCCCCAATGACCATTGGTGACCATTGGTGACTCTCAATGACCGTTGGTGACCATTGATAACTCTCAATGACCGTTGGTGACCCCCAATGACCATTGGTGACCATCGATGACTCTCAATGACCATTGGTGACCCCCAATGACCATTGATGACCCCCAACGACCACTGATGACCATTGATGACCACTGATGACCACTGATGACCATTGATGACCACTGATGACCATTGATGACCAACCACACCTTCCAATGACCGTTGGTGACCAACCACGACCCCCAATGACCATTGATGACCCCCAATGACCACTGATGACCATTGATGACCACTGATGACCATCGATGACCAACCACACCTTCCAATGACCGTTGGTGACCAACCACGACCCCCAATGACCATTGCTGACCCCCAATGACCACTGATGACCGTCGATGACCACTGATGACCATTGATGACCAACCACACCTTCCAATGACCGTTGGTGACCAACCACGACCCCCAATGACCATTGCTGACCCCTGATGACCATTGATGACCACTGATGACCATCGATGACCAACCACACCTTCCAATGACCGTTGGTGACCAACCACAACCCCCAATGACCAGTGCTGAACCCCAATGACCACTGATGACCATTGATGACCACTGATGACCATCGATGACCAACCACACCTTCCAATGACCGTTGGTGACCAACCACAACCCCCAATGACCAGTGCTGAACCCCAATGACCACTGATGACCATTGATGACCACTGGTGACCATTGATGACCAACCACACCTTCCAATGACCGTTGGTGACCAACCACGACCCCCAATGACCATTGCTGACCCCCAATGACCACTGATGACCATTGATGACCGCTGATGACCATCGATGACCAACCACACCTTCCAATGACCGTTGGTGACCAACCACGACCCCCAATGACCATTGCTGACCACTGGGCGCCATCAATGACCAACCACGCCCCCCAATACCCACCAGCGCCCCTCAATGGCGCCCGGGCGCCCCTCACCTGCCCAGCCCCGCCCAGCCCCGCCAGGTGAGCGCCCAGGTGAGCCGCCGTGCCCCCGCGCAGGTGGTGCAGTTCAAGCAGCAGTCGAGGCTGGAGGAGAAGCGCAAGAAGGCGCTGGACCTGCAGCTGGACTTCATCGTGGGGCAGGCGGGAGGCGCTACTCGGACCTGCTGAGCCGCGCAGCCTGAGCGGCGGCCAGCGGGCCTGGCCTGCCAGGTGAGTGCTGCGCCTGGGGCAGGTAACACACCTGGGGCAGGTAACACACCTGGGGGTACAGTGGGTACCTGCTGAGCCGCAGCCTGAACGCGCCGCGGCGCCTGGCCTGCCCAGGTGAGTGCTGCGCCTGGGGCAGGTAACACCTGGGGGCACTTGGTAGCACACCTGGGGCTGGTAACACACCTGGGGCAGGTAACACACCTGGGGCAGGTAATGCACCTGGGGGTGTGGGGGGTACCTGCTGAGCCGCGCAGCCTGAGCAGCGCTGGCTGGCCTACCCAGGTGCGTGCTGCACCTGGGGCAGGTAAACACACCTGGGGGCACTTGGTAACACACCTGGGGCAGGTAACACACCTGGGGAAGTAATGCACCTGGGGCAGGTAATGCACCTGGGGCAGGTAACACACCTGGGGGCACCTGGGGCAGGTAACACACCTGGGGCAGTTAACGTGGCTGGGGGTACCTGCTGAGCCGCCAGCCTGAGCGGCGCCCATGTGCCCTGGCCTACCCAGGTGAGTGCTGCGCCTGGGGCAGGTAACACACCTGGGGGCACCTGGGGCTGGTAACACACCTGGGGGCAGGTAACACACCTGGGGGAAGTAATGCACCTGGGGCAGGTAATGCACCTGGGGCAGGTAATGCACCTGGGGCAGGTAACACACCTGGGGGCGGGTAGCACACCTGGGGCAGGTAACACACCTGGGGCGGGTAGCACACCTGGGGCGGAGTAGCACATCTGGGGCTGGTAACACACCTGGGGCAGGTAATGCACCTGAGGGGTGTGGGGGGGTACCTGCTGAGCCGCAGCCTGGGCAGCGCCCTGGCTGGCCTGCTCCAGGTGAGTGCTGCACCTGGGGCAGGTAACACACCTGGGGCAGGTAATGCAGCTGGGACGGGTAACACACCTGGGGCAGGTAAATGCAGCTGGGACGGGTAACACACCTGGGGCAGGTAACACACCTGGGGCAGGTAATGCAGCTGGGACGGGTAACACACCTGGGGGGAGGTAAACACTTGGGGCAGGTAGCACACCTGGGGGAGGTAACACACCTGGGGCAGGTAACACACCTGGGGCAGGTAACACACCTGGGGCAGGTAGCACACCTGGGGCAGGTAACACACCTGGGGCAGGTAACACAGCTGGGACAGGTAACACAGCTGGGGCAGGGAAACACACCTGGGGGAGGTAAACACCTGGGGCAGGTAGCACACCTGGGGCAGGTAACACACCCGGGGCAGGTAACACACCTGGGGCAGGTAACACACCTGGGGGAGGTAACACACCTGGGGGAGGTAACACCTGGGTGATTTTTGGGGTCACCTGGGTGTTTTTGGGGTCACCTGGGTGGTTTTTGGGGGTCACCTGAAGTGGGTTTTGGGGTCCCCTAGGCAGGTTTTTGGGCTCACCTGGGGCGGTTTGGGTCTCTCACCTGTTCCCTCCTTTGCAGCCTCGGGCCCGAGGAGACACGACCTGGGGAGGCTGCTGGGAGCCCTGCCCCCCACCAGGTGAGGCCATGCTTCACCTGAGCCCGCCCCTTTCACCTGAGCCCGCCCCCTTCACCTGAGCCCCCGCCCCTTCACCTGAGCCCCGCCCCCTTCACCTGAGCCCCGCCCCCTTCTCACATGAGCCCCAGCCCCCTTCACCTGAGCCCCGCCCCTTCACCTGAGCCCCGCCCCCTTCACCTGAGCCCTGCCCCCTTCACCTGAGCCCCGCCCCCTTCTCACATGAGCCCCGCCCCCTTCACCTGAGCCCTGCCCCTTCACCTGAGCCCCGCCCCCACAGGTGAGGCCATCTAAAAACTCACCTGAGCCCCACGCCCCCTTCACCTGAGCCCTGCCCCCTTCACCTGAGCCCCGCCCCTTCACCTGAGCCCGCCCCTTCACCTGAGCCCGCCCCCTTCACCTGAGCCCGCCCCCCACAGGTAACACCTGAGCCCCTCCCCCACCCTCACCTGAGCCCCTCCCCCCACCTCACCTGAGCCCCTGCCCCCCACAGGTAACACCTGAGCCCATGCCCCACATGTGAGGCCACGCCCCAAAACTCACCTGAGCCACGCCCCCTTCTCATTTGAGCCCCTCCCCCTTCTCACCTGTGCCCCCCACCTGTGCCCCTCCCTCTCTCTCACCTGTGCCCCTCCCCCTCTCTCACCTGTGCCCTCCCCCTCTCTCACCTGTGCCCCTCCCCTCTCTCACCTGTGCCCCTCCCCCTCTCACCTGTGCCCCTCCCCCCAGGTGCTGAGCCCGCCCGGCCCCTCCCGCCCTGGGGGCCCGAGAGCGGCCTTGAGTTCCACTGGCCGAGGAGGAGGGAGGGTGAGGGGAGAGGCTGAGAGGCAGGGAGGGCCACCTGAGGGAGGAGATTTTTGGGGAATTTTTTCCGATTTTTTGGGATTTTTGGGGGATTTTTTGGGAATCTTTTGGAGATTTTTTTGGGGATTTTTTGGGA
Source organism: Luscinia megarhynchos (assembly GCA_034336665.1). Taxonomy (NCBI): domain Eukaryota; kingdom Metazoa; phylum Chordata; class Aves; order Passeriformes; family Muscicapidae; genus Luscinia; species Luscinia megarhynchos. Next base: position 18,193 of record JAPFBE010000191.1, on the reverse strand, counting down.
GAATTTTTGGGGAATTCTTTGGGTTCTTTTGGGAGTTTTTTGAGATTTTTTTGGGAATTTTTTTGATTTTTAGGAATTTTTGGGATTTTTCTGGGAGTTTTTGGGATATTCTTGTGTGAATTTTTTGGGGGGGTTTTGGGGATTTTTGGGGATTTTAGGAGTTTTTGGGGGGAACTTTTTTTGGGGATTTTGGGGAAATTTTAGGAATTTTAGAGTTTTTCGGAGTTTTTGGGAATTTTGGGATTTTTTAGGAATTTTTGAGTTTTTTTCGGAAATTTTTGGGATTTTTTTGGAATTTTTTGGGAATTTTTTGGGGGATTTTTGGCGATTTTTCGGATTTTTTGGGATTTTTTTATTCTTTGGGGGATTTTTGGGGATTTTTGGGATTTTTAGGAATTTTTAGGTGTTTTTGGGATTTTTTGGGATTATTTGGGGAACTTCTGGGAGTTTTTGGGGTTTTTTGGGGAGTTTGTTGGGGTTTTTGGGAGTTTTTGGGATTCTTTTGGGAAATTTTTGGGATTTTTTGTGATTTTTTGGGGATTATTTGGGGGTTTTTTGGGATTTTTGGAATTTTTTTGGAATTTTTGGGATTTTTTGGAATTTTTGGAATTTTTTGGGGGATATTTGGGATATTTAGGGGACATTTTTACGACATTTTTGGTTTTTTTAGGAGCGTTTTGGGACATTTGGGGAGACTTTGAACCATTTTGGGGAAATTTGGAGCCTTTTTTGGGACATTTTGGGACATTTTTGGGACATTTTGGGACATTTTTGGGACATTTTTGACCATTCTGGGACATTTTGTGACTTTTTTGGGACATTTTGGGGATATTTGGTGACATTTTGTGACTTTTTTGGGACATTTTTGGGACATTTTGAGACCTTGGGGACATTTTTGGGTTTATTTGGGGACATTTTGGGGACATTTGGAGACAATTTGGGGACATTTTTGTGACATTTGGTGCCATTTTTATGACATTTTTGGGACATTTTGGGACATTTTGGGAAATTTTGTGACATTTTTGAGACACTTTGGGCTATTTTTGGGACATTTTGTGACATTTTTGGGACATTTTTGGGTTTTTTTGGACAGGTGAGGACGAGGAGGACACTGGGTGACATTTGGGGACACTTTTTGGACATTTTGTGACATTTTGGGATTTTTTTGGGACATTTTTGGGCCATTTTGGTGACATTTTTGGGATATTTTTGTGACTTTTTGTGACATTTTTGACATTTGGTGACATTTTTGGGACATTTTTGGCTTTTTTTGGATAATTCCAGGTGAGGACGAGGAGGACAAGGTGACACTGGTGACATTTGGTGACATTTTTGTCACATTTTTGGCCATTCTGGGACATCTTGTGACGTTTTTGAAACATTTTTGGGACATTTAGTGACGTTTTGGGACATTTTTGGGTCATTTTGGGGCATTTTTGTGACATTTTTTGCCCATTTTGGGTCATTTTTGTCACATTTTTGGCCATTCTGGGACATTTGGGGACTTTTTTGGGACAGTTCTGGGACATTTATTGACATTTTGTGATATTTTTGAAACATTTTTGGGACATTTGGTGACATTTGGGGACATTTTTGAAACATTTTTGGGCCATTTTGTGACATTTTTGTGTCATTTTGGGCCAATTTGTGACACTTTTGTGTCATTTTGGGACATTTTTGGGACATTTTTGGGACATTTTGGGATGTTTTGTGACATTTTTGTCACGTTTTTGGCCATTCTGGGACACTTTGGGGACATTTTGTGACATTTTTGGGACTTTTTGGCACATTTTTGAGCCATTTTTGGCCATTTTGGGTCATTTTTGTCACATTTTGGGCCATTTTGGGACATTTTTGGCCAGGTGAGGATGAGGAGGACACTGGGTGACATTTGGTGACTTTTTTGGGACATTTTTTGACATTTTGGGTCATTTTTGTGACATTTTTGGGGCTTTTTTTGGACATTTTGAGACCTTGGGGACATTTTTGGGACATTTGGAGACGATTTGGGGACATTTTTGTGACATTTGGTGCCATTTTTTGACAATTTTGGGAAATTTTGTGACGTTTTTGAGACACTTTGGGCTATTTTTGGGACATTTTGGGGCATTTTGGGACATTTTTGGGACATTTTTTGATATTTTTTGCCATTTTTGAAACATTTTTGTGACATTTCTGGGACACTTTGGGGTTTTTTTGGGACATTTTGGGACATTTTTGGGACATTTTGGGACATTTTTGGGACATTTTGGGAAATTTTGTGACATTTTTGAGACACTTTGGGATTTTTTTGGGACATTTTGGGAAATTTTTGGGACATTTTGGGAAATTTTGTGACGTTTTTGAGATATTTTTCTGACATTTTTGTGACCTTTGGTGACATTTTGTCACATTTTTGGGACATTTTGGGACATTTTTGGGACATTTTTAGGACATTTTGTGACATTTTGTGACATTTTTGAACCATTTTTGGGACGTTTTGTGACATTTTTGTCACATTTTTGGGGTTTCTTGGATAATTCCAGGTGAGGACGAAGAGGACAAGGTGACACTGGTGACATTTGGTGACATTTTTGGGGCTTTTTGGGTCATTTTTGTCACATTTTTGGCCATTCTGGGACATTTTGTGACATTTCCGGGACATTTTGGGACATTTTGGGACATTTTTGGGACATTTTTGGGGTTTTTTGGACAGGTGAGGATGAGCAGACACAGGATGACATTTGGTGACATTTTGTGACATTTTTGGGACATTTTGGAACATTTTGGGGCCATTTTGGGCCATTTTTGTCACATTTTTGGCCGTTCTGGGACATTTTTGGGACATTTTGTGACATTTTTGAGACATTTTGTGACATTTTTGGCTTTTTTTGGCCAATTCCAGGTGAGGATGAGGAGGACAAGGTGACACTGGTGACATTTTTGGGATGTTTTGTGACATTTTTGGCTTTTTTTGGATAATTCCAGGTGAGGACGAGGAGGACAAGGTGACATTTGGTGACATTTTGGGGCCATTTTGTGACATTTTTGTCACACTTTTGTCACATTTTTGGCTATTCTTGGACCTTTGGTGACATTTTTGTGACATTTTTGGGATGTTTTGTGACATTTTTGGGTTTTTTTGGCAATTCCAGGTGAGGACGAGGAGGACACCATCGCTGCCCAGGAGCGACTCGAGGGCGACGTCGATCACCAGCAGGAGCTGGACGACCTGGCCAGGGAGGGTGAGGGACCAAAACACCCCAAAACATCCCCAAAAATATCCAAAAAATCCAAAATATCCCAAAATTTACCCAAAATTTAAAAAAAACCCCATTAAAATACGTGAAATTTATCCCAAAATCCCCCCAAAAAATCCCTCAAAATCAGCCTGAAAATATCCCAAAATATCCCAAAATATCCAAAATTATCCAAAAAAATCCAAAATTTGCAAAAATTTACCCAAAATTTCCCAAAATTTTAAAAAAACCCCATTAAAATACGTGAAATTTATTCCAAAATTCCCAAAAAAATCCCCCAAAATCAGCCTGGAAACGACCCAAAATATCCCAAAATATCCCAAAATATCCAAAAATATTTCAAAATATCCAAAAATATCCAAAATTTGCAAAAATTTACCCAAAATTAAAAAAAAACCCCATTAAAATATGTGAAATTTATCCCAAAATCCCCCAAAAAATCCCCAAAAATCAGCCTGGAAACACCAAAAAATATCCCAAAATATCCCAAAATATCCCAAAAATATTTAAAAATATTTCAAAATATCCAAAAAAATCCAAAATTTGCAAAAATTTACCCAAAATTGACCAAAGTTTTAAAAAAAACCCATTAAAATATGTGAAATTTATCCCAAAATCCCCCCAAAAAATCTCCCAAAATCAGTCTGAAAATATCCCAAAAATATCCCAAAAATATCCCAAAATATCCAAAAAAATCCCAAAATATCCCGAAATATCCAAAAATATCCAAAAATATCCAAAAATACCCAAAAACTTCCAAAAAATTCCCCAAAATTTGGGAAAAAAATGTGTGAAAATCTCCAAAAATAACAAAAAAAAATCCCAAAATTTCCCAAAATTTCCGAAAAATGATGAAAAAGCCCCAAAATATCCAAAAAAATCCAAAAATGTCCCGAAATCTCTCAAGAAACTTTAAAATGACCCAAAATCGCCCAAATTTACCCAAAAAATTAAAAAATTCCCCAAAATTCTTCAAAATTCTTTAAAATTCCCCAAAATTCTCTAAAACTTCCTAAAATTTCCCAAAATTCTCTGAAATTCCTCAGAATTTCCCAAGATTTTGCAAAATTCCCCAAATTTCCCCAAAATTTTCCTGAAATTCTCAAAGTTCCCCAAAATTTTCCAAAATTCCTGAAAATTCCCCAAAATTTCTCAAAATTCTCCAAAATTCTCCAAAATTCTCCCAAAATTTCCCCAAATTGCCCCAAATTTTCCCCAAAATTTCTCAAAATTCCTCAAAATTCTCCAAAATTCCCAAAATTTCCCGAAAATTTCCCAAAATTCCCAAAAAATCCTGAAAATTCCTCAAAATTTCTCAAATTTCCCCCAAAATTCATCAAAATTCCCCTAAGTTCTCCAAAAAACCCCAAATTTTTCCCAAAATTTCTCAAAATTCTCCAAAATTTTTTGAAATTTCTTTAAATTCCCCCAAAATTCCCCAGAATTTCTCAAAATTCCCCAAAATTTCCAAAATTTTGTCCCAGAATTCTCCAAAATTCTCCAAAATTGCCCAAAATTTCCTAAAATTTCTCAGAATTCTCCAAAAATCTCCAAGATTTTCCAAAATTCTTTCAAATTCCCCAAAATTCCCAAATTTCCATAAAATTCCCCAAAATTCTCCAAAATTCCCCAAATTTTTCCCAAAATTCTCCAAAATTTCTTAAAAATCCCCAAAATTCCCCCAAAATTTCCCAAAATTCCTGAAAATTCCCGAAAATTTCTGCCAAATTTCCCCAAATTTCTGCCAAATTTCCCCAAAATTTCTCAAAATTTCCCAAAATCTCCCAAAATCTCCCAAAATTTCTCACAATTCTCCCAAAATTCCTAAATTTCCACAAAATTCCCCAAAATTCTCAAAAATTCTCCCAAAATTTCCCAAATTGCCCCAAAATTCCCCAAAATTCGTCCAAAATTTTCCCAAAATTCTCCAAAACTTCTTAAAATTTCCCAAAACTCCCCAAAATTCGTCCAAAATTTTCCCAAAATTCTCCAAAACTTCTTAAAATTCCCCAAAATTCTCCAAAATTTTCCAAAATTTCTCCAAAATTCCCCAAATTTCCCCAAAATTTCTCCAAATTTTCCCAAATTTCCACAAAATTCTCCCAAAATTCCCCCAAATTTACATGTGGGAGCCCCCCAAAAATCATCTGGGAGTCCCAGGTGTGCCCAGGTGTGCCCAGGTGTGCCCAGGTGTCCCCAGGTGTGCCCAGGTGCGCCCAGGTGTCCCCAGGTGTCCCCAGGTGTCCCCAGGTGTGCCCCAGGTAACTCAGGTGTGCCCCAGGTGTGTTCCAGGTGCCTGAGGTGTGTTGCAGGTGTGTTTAGGCACTCCCCAGGTGACTCTCAGGTGCCCCCAGGTGATCTCAGGTGTGCCCAGGTGTGCCCCCAGGTGTATCCCAGGTGTGTTTAGGCACTCCCCAGGTGTGCCCCCAGGTGTGCCCAGGTGACTCTCAGGTGATCCCAGGTGTGCCCCAGGTGTGCCCCAGGTGTGCCCCCAGGTGTGCCCCCAGGTGTGCCCCAGGTGACTCTCAGGTTCCCCAGGTGTGCCCCAGGTGCCCCAGGTGTGCCCCCAGGTGCCCCAGGTGACTCTCAGGTGATCCCAGGTGTATCCCAGGTGTGTTTAGGCACTCCCCAGGTGTGCCCCAGGTGTGTTGCAGGTGCCCCAGGTGACTCAGATGTGTTTTAGGTGCTCCCCAGGTGCCCCAGGTGTGCCCCAGGTGTGCCCAGGTGCTTCAGGTGTGTTTAGGCACTCCCCAGGTGCCCCCAGGTAACTCCAGGTGCCCCCCAGGTGCTTCAGGGTGGTCCCAGGTGCTCCCCAGGTGCCCCAGGTGTGCCCCAGGTGTGCCCCAGGTGTGTTTAGGCACTCCCCAGGTGTGCCCCCAGGTGTGTTTAGGCATTCCCCAGGTGTCCCAGGTGTGCCCCAGGTGACTCCTCAGGTGCCCCCAGGTGACTCTCAGGTGCCCCCAGGTGTGCCCCCCAGGTGATCCCAGGTGACTCTCAGGTGCCCCCCAGGTGACTCTCAGGGTGCCCCAGGTGCCCCAGGTGCCCCCCCAGGTGCCCCCCAGGTGTGCCCCAGGTGCCCCAGGTGACTCTCAGGTGATCCCAGGTGTGCCCCAGGTGTGTTTAGGCACTCCCCCAGGTGTGCCCCAGGTGTCCCAGGTGTCCCAGGTGTGCCCCCAGGTGTCCCAGGTGTCCCAGGTGTGCCCCAGGTGTCCCAGGTGTCCCAGGTGTGCCCCCAGGCCCCCCAGGTGACCCAGGTGCGTTGCAGGTGCCCCCCAGGTGACTCTCAGGTGCCCCCAGGTGCCCCCCAGGTGCCCCCAGGTGCCCCCAGGTGTGCCCCAGGTGCCCCAGGTGACTTAGGTGCCCCCCAGGTGCCTCTGAGGTGTCCCAGGTGCCCCCCAGGTGACTCTCAGGTGTCGTTGCAGGTGTGTTTAGACATTCCCCCAGGTGTGCCCCAGGTGTGCTCCCCAGGTGTGCCCCCAGGTGACTCAGGTGTGCCCCAGGTGTGTTTAGGCACTCCCCAGATGCCCCAGGTGACTCTCAGGTGCGTTGCAGGTGTGTTTAAGCATTCCCCAGGTGACTCTCAGGTGTGCCCCAGGTGTGTTTAGGCACTCCCCAGGCCCCCAGGTGAGTCTCAGGTGCGTTGCAGGTGTGCCCCAGGTGACTCTCAGGTGTGCCCAGGTGCCCCCAGGCCCTCCAGGTGTCCCAGGTGCGTTGCAGGTGTGTTTAGGCATTCCCCCAGGTGCCCCAGGTGTGCCCCAGGTGTGCCCCAGGTGACTCCTCAGGTGTCCCAGGCCCCCCAGGTGAATCTCAGGTGCGTTGCAGGTGCTCCCCCAGGTGCCCCCAGGTGACTCCCTCAGGTGCCCCCAGGTGTGCCCCCAGGTGTGTCCCAGGTGACTCTCAGGTGTCCCAGGTGCCCCCAGGTGCCCCCAGGTGACTCTCAGGTGCCCCAGGTGTGCCCCCAGGTGTGTCCCAGGTGACTCCCAGGTGACTCCTCAGGTGCCCCAGGTGTGCCCCCAGGTGTGTCCCAGGTGCCCCCAGGTGACTCTCAGGTGCCCCAGGTGTGCCCCCAGGTGTGTCCCAGGTGACTCTCAGGGTGTCCCAGGTGCCCCCCAGGTGCCCCAGGTGACTCTCAGGTGCCCCAGGTGTGCCCCAGGTGTGTCCCAGGTGCCCCAGGTGACTCCCTCAGGTGCCCCAGGTGTGCCCCAGGCCCCCCAGGTGACTCCCCAGGTGCTCCTGCAGGTTTGTTTAGGCACTCCCCAGGTGAGCCCAGGTGTGTTTAGGCATTCCCCAGGTGTGCCCAGGTGCCCCCCAGGTGACTCTCAGGTGTCCCAGGTGCCCCCCAGGTGACTCTCAGGGGTCCCAGGCCCCCAGGTGCCCCCCAGGTGTGTCCCAGGCCCCCCAGGTGACTCCCCAGGTGCGTTGCAGGTGCCCCCAGGTGCCCCAGGTGACTCCTCAGGTGCCCCCAGGTGTGACCCAGGTGCCCCCCCAGGTGACTCCAAGGTGCGTTGCAGGTGCGCTGCCCATGGAGGAGCTGCTGCAGCGCTACCGCGGCGCCTTCACCGACTCGGACTGCGACTCGGCCCCCGGCGCCTCCAGCACCCGCTCAGGTGAGCTCACCTGCCCCAGGTGTGCCCAGGTGTGCTAAAACCCCGCTCAGGTGAGCTCACCTGCCCCAGGTGTGCCCAGGTGTGCTAAAAACCCGCTCAGGTGAGCTCACCTGCCCCAGGTGTGCCCAGGTGTGCTAAAAACCCCTCACAGGTGAGCTCACCTGCCCCAGGTGTGCCCAGGTGTGCTAAAACCCGGCTCAGGTGAGCTCACCCTGCCCCAGGTGTGCCCAGGTGTGCTAAAACCTGCTCAGGTGAGCTCACCTGCCCCAGGTGTGCCCAGGTGTGCTAAAACCCCGCTCAGGTGAGCTCACCTGCCCCAGGTGTGCCCAGGTGTGCTAAAACCCCGCTCAGGTGAGCTCACCTGCCCCAGGTGTGCCCAGGTGTGCTAAAAACCCGCTCAGGTGAGCTCACCTGCCCCAGGTGTGCCCAGGTGTGCTAAAAACCTGCTCAGGTGAGCTCACCTGCCCCAGGTGTGCCCAGGTGTGCTAAAACCCCGCTCAGGTGAGCTCACCTGCCCCAGGTGTGCCCAGGTGTGCTAAAAACCCGCTCAGGTGAGCTCACCTGCCCCCCAGGTGTGCCACAAAATCCCTTCAGGTGTGCTGGGAACCAGCCAGGTGTGCCCAGGTGTGCTGGGGAACTGCCCAGGTGTGCTGGGAAAACAGCCAGGTGGGCTGGGGAACCCGGCCAGGTGTGTGTGTTACCTGCCCAGGTGTGCTAAAAACCAGCTCAGGTGAGCTCACCTGCCCCAGGTGTGCCACAACCCCCTTCAGGTGTGCTGGGGGAACTGCCCAGGGTGTGTGTGTGCATGCCCAGGTGTGCTAAAAACCCCGCTCAGGTGAGCTCACCTGCCTGCCAGGTGTGTCAAAAAATCCCTTCAGGTGTGCTGGGAACCAGTCAGGTGTGCCCAGGTGTGCTGCAAAACCAGCCAGGTGTGCCCAGGTGTGCTGGGAAACTCAGCCAGGTGTGCCCAGGTGTGCTGGGAAACTCAGCCAGGTGTGCTGGGAACCAGCCAGGTGTGCTGGGAACCGGCCAGGTGTGCCCAGGTGTGCTGGGAAAGCAGCCAGGTGTGTGTGTACCTGCCCAGGTGTGCTGGGAATCAGCCAGGTGTGCCCAGGTGTGCTAAAAACCTTGTTCAGATAGGCTCACCTGTCCGCCCAGGTGTGCTAAAAAATCCATCCAGGTGTGCTGGGAAACCAGCAAGGTGTGTGTGTTACCTGCCCAGGTGTGTGTGTTACCTGCCCAGGGGTGTGTTACCTGCCCAGGTGTGTGTGTTACCTGTCCAGGTGTGTGTGTTACCTGCCCAGGTGTGTGTTACCTGTCCAGGTGTGTGTGTTACCTGCCCAGGTGTGTGTTACCTGCCCGAGGTGTGTGTTACCCTGCCCAGGTGTGTGTTACCCTGCCCAGGTGTGTGTGTTACCCTGCCCAGGTGTGTGTTACCCTGCCCAGGTGTGTGTGTTACCCTGTCCAGGTGTGTGTGTTACCCGCCCAGGTGTGTGTTACCTGTCCAGGTGTGTGTGTTACCTGCCCAGGTGTGTGTGTTACCCTGCCCAGGTGTGTGTGTTACCTGCCCAGGTGTGTGTGTTACCTGCCCAGGTGTGTGTGTTACCTGCCCAGGGGGTGTGTTACCCTGCCCAGGGGTGTGTGTTACCTGCCCAGGTGTGTGTGTTACCCTGCCCAGGTGTGCATTTACCTGCCCAGGTGTGTGTGTGTTACCTGTCCAGGTGTGTGTGTTACCTGCCCAGGTGTGTGTTACCTGCCCAGGTGTGTGTTACCCTGCCCAGGTGTGTGTTACCCTGCCCAGGTGTGTGTGTTACCTGCCCAGGTGTGTGTGTTACCTGCCCAGGTGTGTGTTACCTGCCCAGGTGTGTGTTACCCTGCCCAGGTGTTGCATTTACCTGCCCAGGTGCGTGTGTTACCCTGCCCAGGTGTGTGTGTTACCCTGCCCAGGTGTTGCATTTACCGCCCAGGTGCATTTACCTGCCCAGGTGTGTGTTACCCGCCCAGGTGTGTTACCTGCCCAGGTGTGTGTTACCTGCCCAGGTGTGTGTGTTACCTGCCCAGGTGTGTGTTACCTGCCCAGGTGTGTGTGTTACCCGCCCAGGTGCTCGCAGTGTTTACCCGCCCAGGTGCCACCCGCCCAGGTGTCGCCCAGGTGTGTTTACCCGCCCAGGTGTGTTACCCGCCCAGGTGTGTGTTACCCTGCCCAGGTGTGTGTGTTACCTGCCCAGGTGTGTGTTACCTGCCCAGGTGTGTTACCCGTCCAGGTGTGTGTTACCTGCCCAGGTGTGCATTTACCTGCCCAGGTGTGTGTGTTACCTGCCCAGGTGTGTGTTACCCGTGCCCAGGTGTGTGTGTTACCTGCCCAGGTGTGCACACCCTGCCCAGGTGTGTGTTACCCGCCCAGGTGTGTGTGTTACCTGCCCAGGTGTGCTGCCACCAGGTGTGTGTGTTACCTCCCAGGTGTGTGTTACCCGCCCAGGTGTGTGTGTTACCTGCCCAGGTGTGTGTTACCCTGCCCAGGTGTGTGTGTTACCTGCCCAGGTGTGTGTGTTACCTGCCCAGGTGTGTGTGTTACCTGCCCAGGTGTGCATTTACCTGCCCAGGTGTGTGTGTTACCTGCCCAGGTGTGTGTTACCCGCCCAGGTGTGCATTTACCTGCCCAGGTGTGTGTGTTACCTGCCCAGGTGTGTGTGTTACCTGCCCAGGTGTGTGTGTTACCTGCCCAGGTGTGCATTTACCCGCCCAGGTGTGTGTTACCCGTGCCCAGGTGTGTGTGTTACCCGCCCAGGTGTGTGTACATCTGCCCAGGTGTGTGTTACCTGCCCAGGTGTGTGTTACTTTCCCAGGTGTGTGTTACCTGCCCAGGTGTGCATTTACCTGCCCAGGTGTGCATTTACCTGCCCAGGTGTGTGTGTTACCTGCCCAGGTGTGCATTTACCTGCCCAGGTGTGTGTGTTACCCGCCCAGGGTGTGTGTTACCTGCCCAGGTGTGTGTAACCCGCCCAGGTGTGTGTTACCCTGCCCAGGTGTGCATTTACCTGCCCAGGGTGTGTGTGTTACCTGCCCAGGTGTGTGTGTTACCTGCCCAGGTGTGTGTGTTACCTGCCCAGGTGTGTGTGTTACCCGTGCCCAGGTGTGTGTGTTACCTGTGCCCAGGTGTGTGTGTTACCTGCCCAGGTGTGCATTTACCCTGCCCAGGTGTGCATTTACCTGCCCAGGTGTGCATTTACCTGCCCAGGTGTACTGCTCACCTGCCCCTGACTCACCTCTGTCCCCCCCCAGACTCACCTGGCGGCTGCACTAGCCCTAGCTTAATTTGCACTGCACGCACGACTGAGGACGAGGGGGACGAGGGATCGGGATCTACTCAACGCACGCACGACGAGGCCGGCGACGAGGGAGGAGGAGGAGGGGGAGGGGCGGGGGCGAGGGGAGGGGCAGCAGGGCGAGGGGAGGGGCGCCGGGCTCGGCCCCGCCCCCGACCTGCCCAGGTGAGCCCGGCCCCCGCCCCGCCGGCCCCGCCCCCCCAAGAAGGAGATCAGCGACATCGCCGGGCGGGCGGCCGAGAGCCTGCAGCCCAAGGGGTACACGCTGGCAACCACGCAGGTAACACACCTGAGATACACCTGGGCACACCTGGGGGCACCTGGGATACACCTGGGATACACCTGGGTACACCTGGGCACACCTGGGGTACACCTGGGATACACCTGGGGGCACCTGGGATACACCTGGGGGCACCTGGGATACACCTGGGCACACCTGGGCAGGGGTCACAGAGCCTGCAGCCCAAGGGGTACACGCTGGCAACCACACAGGTGAGGGGGCACACCTGGGGGCACCTGGGCACACCTGGGGGCACCTGGGATACACCTGGGGGCACCTGGGGGCACTTGGGATACACCTGGGATACACCTGGGGGCACCTGGGATACACCTGGGGGCACCTGGGATACACCTGGGATACACCTGGGGCACTTGGGATACACCTGGGATACACCTGGGGGCACCTGGGATACACCTGGGGGCACCTGGGTACACCTGGGGTACACCTGGGCAGGGTCACAGAGCCTGCTGCCCAAGGGGTACACGCTGGCAACCACGCAGGTAACACACCTGGGCACACCTGAGATACAGCTGGGTACACCTGGGGGACACCTGGGGTACACCTGGGCACACTTGGGGGCACCTGGGCACATCTGGGTACACCTGGGCACACCTGGGTAAGGGTGGGATACACCTGAGCATACCTAGGGCACACCTGTTGCTTACCTGTGGTTTGCTTGTCACTCACCTGTGGTTGGTTTACATGTGGCTTACCTGTGATTCACCTGTCTCACCTGTCTCTCACCTGTATATCACTTGTCTCTTACCCATCCTCTACCTGTCTCACCTGTCTTTCCTCTGTATATCACCTCTCACCTGTCTCACCTGTATCTCACCTGTCTCACCTGTATCTCACCTGTCTCACGTATCTCACCTGTCTCACTTGTCTAACCTGTGTCTCATCTCACCTGTATCTCACCTGTCTCTCACTCATCTCTCACCTGTCTCTCACCTGTCTCTTACTTGTCTCACCTCTCATTCGTCTCTCACCTGTCTCACCTGTCACCTGTCTCTCACCTGTCTCTCACCCATCTCTGACTCGTCTCTCACCTGTCTTTCACCTGTGTCTCACCTGTGTCTCACCTGTGTCTCACCTGTGTTTCATCTGTGTTTCATCTGTGTTTCATCTGTCTCTCACCTCTCACCTGTCTCTCACCTGTGTCTCACCTATCACCTGTTTCTTACCTGTCTCACCTGTCCCTCACCTGTCTCACCTGTATCTCACCTGTCTCACCTGTCTCTCACCCATCTCTCACCTGTCTCTCACCTGTCCCACCTGTCCCACCTGTCTCACCTGTCTCACCTGTCTCTCACCTGTCTCTCACCTGTCTCTCACCTGTCTCTCACCTGTCTCACCTGTCTCTCACCCGTCTCTGACCCGTCTCTGACCCGTCTCTGACCCGTGTCTCACCTGTCCCTCACCTGTCTCACCTGTCTCACCTGTATCTCATCTGTCTCTCACCCATCCCTCACCCATCCCTCTCACCTGTCTCTCACCTGTCTCTCACCTGTTTCTCACCTGTCTCACCTGTCTCACCTGTCTCTCACCTGTCTCTCACCTGTCTCTCACCTGTCTCACCTGTCTCACCTGTCTCTCACCTGTCTCACCTGTATCTCGTCTGTCTCTCACCCATCCCTCACCCATCCCTCTCACCTGTCTCACCTGTCTCACCTGTCTCTCACCTGTCTCTCACCTGTCTCACCTGTCTCACCTGTCTCACCTGTCTCTCACCTGTCTCTCACCCATTCCTCACCTGTCTCTGACCCGTCCCTGACGTGTCTCACCTGTGGGCAGGTGAAGACGCCCATCCCGCACCTGCTGCGGGGCACGCTGCGCGAGTACCAGCACATCGGCCTGGACTGGCTCGTCACCATGTACGAGAAGAAGCTCAACGGGATCCTGGCGGACGAGATGGGGCTGGGCAAGACCATCCAGACAATATCGCTGCTGGCGCACCTGGCCTGCGAGAAAGGTGAGGGGCACACCTGAGACACACCTGAGACACACGTGGGTACACCTGGGATACACCTGAGACACACCTGGGTACACCTGGATACAGCTGGGATACACCTGGGTACAGCCGGGATAGAGCTGGGATACACCTGAGACACACCTGGGTACACCTGGGTACACCTGGGTACACCTGGGTACAGCTGGGATAGAGCTGGGATACACCTGAGACACACCTGGGTACACCTGGATACAGCTGGGATACACCTGGGTACAGCTGGGATAGAGCTGGGATACACCTGAGACACACCTGGGTACACCTGGGTACACCTGGGTATAGCTGGGATACACCTGGGATACACCTGGGTACAGCTGGGATAGAGCTGGGATACACCTGAGACACACCTGGGTACACCTGGATACACCTGAGAGCCATAGCACACACCTGGGACACACCTGAGACACACCTGAGAGGATAGCACACACCTGGATACACCTGAGACACACCTGGGTCACACCTGGGTACACCTGGGATACACCTGAGAGCCATGACACAAACCTGAGACACACCTGGGTACACCTGGGTACACCTGGGTACACCTGGGATACACCTGGGATGGGGCTGGGCAAGACCATCCAGACCATCTCAAGCTGCTGAAGCACCTGGCCTCATAGAAAGGTGAGGGACACACCTGTGTGACACCTGTGTGACACCTGAGACACACCTGAGTACACCTGGGTACACCTGGGTACAGCTGGGATAGAGCTGGGATAGGGCTGGGCAAGACCATCCAGACCATCTCGCTGCTGGCGACCTGGCCTCATGCAGAAAGGTGAGGGACACACCTGAGACACACCTGGGTGCACGTGGGTATAGCTGGGATACACCTGGGTACACCTGGATACAGCTGGGATACACCTGAGACACACCTGGGTACACCTGGGTACACCTGAGAGCCATAACACACACCTGAGACACACCTGAGACGCACCTGAGAGGATAGCACACACCTGGGTACACCTGAGGCACACCTGAGACACACCTGGGTGCACCTGGGATACACCTGGGATGGGGCTGAGCAAGACCATCCAGACCATCTCACTGCTGGCGCACCTGGCCTGCGAGAAAGGTGAGGGACACACCTGTGTGACACCTGAGATACATCTGGGTACAGCTGAGACACACCTGGGTATACCTGAGAGCCATAGCACACACCTGGGTACACCTGGGTACACCTGGGTACAGCTGAGAGCCATAGAACACACCTGAGACACACCTGAGAGCTGTAGCACACACCTGAGACACACCTGGGTACACCTGGGTACACCTGAGACACACCTGAGAGCCATAGCACACACCTGAGACACACCTGAGAGCCATAGCACACACTTGAGACACACCTGAGAGCCGTGAGCACACACCTGGATACACCTGAGACACACCTGGGTACACCTGGGTACACCTGAGAGCCATAGCACACACCTGGGATACACCTGAGATACACCTGGGTACAGCTGGGTACACCTGAGAGCCATAGAACACACCTGGAGACACACCTGAGAGCTGTAGCACACACCTGGGTACACCTGAGGCACACCTGAGACACACCTGGGTACACCTGGGATACACCTGGGTACACCTGGGTACACCTGAGAGCCATAGCACAGACCTGGATACACCTGAGACACACCTGGGTACACCTGGGTACACCTGAGAGCCATAGCACACACCTCGGACACACCTGGGTACAGCTGAGACACACCTGAGAGCCTTAACACACACCTGAGACACACCTGGATACACCTGAGACACACCTGGGTACACCTGGGTACACCTGGGCACACCTGGGGTACACCTGGGTACACCTGAGATACTTGGGTACAGCTGGGATACACCTCGACACACCTGGGTACACCTGAGGCACACCTGGGTACACCTGGGTACAGCTGGGTACACCTGGGTACACCTGAGACACACCTGAGAGCCATAGCACACACCTGGATACACCCTGAGGCACACCTGGGTACACCTGGGTACACCTGAGAGCCATAGCACACACCTGGGTACACCTGGGTACACCTGAGAGCCATAGCACACACCTGGGTACACCTGAGATACACCTGAGCGTACCTGGGCACACCTGGACAGAGCTGGGACACACCTGGACAGAGCTGGGACACACCTGGCACACACCTGGACACACCTGGCACACACCTGAGCATACCTGGGCACACCCAGCACCCACCTGAGCACCTCTTGAGGGGTTTAGAACTCACCTGAGCCTCATCCTGGGTGTCTCACCTGTGCCCTCACCTGTGCACAGGTAGCTGGGGCTCACCTGAGCACCTGGGACTCACCTGAGCTCATTCAGGGGGGTTTTAACTCACACCTGAGCAGTTTTGGGGTGTCCAGGACTCACCTGAGCTCCATTTTTTGGAGGTTTTTGGATATTCATGACTCACCTGAGCCTCGATTTTGGTTTTTTTTGGGGCTCCCAGCACTCACCTGTTCTCACCTGTTCTCACCTGTGCACCTGGGACTCACCTGAGCACCTGGGACTCACCTGAGCTCATTCAGGGGGGTTTTAACTCACACCTGAGCAGTTTTGGGGTGTCCAGGACTCACCTGAGCCCGAATTTTGGGAGTTTTTGGGTGCTCAGCACTCACCTGTTCTCACCTGTGCCCTCACCTGAGCACCTGGGACTCACCTGAGCTCCTCCAGGAGTGTTTTAAATCACACCTGAGCAGTTTTGGGGTGTCCAGGACTCACCTGAGCTCCATTTTTTGGAGGTTTTTGGCTGTTCAGGACTCACCTGAGCCCCGATTTTGGTTTTTTTTGGGCTCCCCAGCACTCACCTGTTCTCACCTGTGCTCTCACCTGTGCACAGGTAGCTGGGCTCTCACCTGAGCATCTTTAAGGAGTTTCTAAGTCACACCTGAGCAGTTTTGGGGTGTCCAGAACTCACCTGAGCCCCGATTTTGGGGTTTTTTGGGTTCCCCAGCACTCACCTGTGCTCACCTGTCCTTACCTGTGCACCTGGGACTCACCTGAGCACCTGGGACTCACCTGAGCTCCTTCAGGAGTGTTTTAAGTCACACCTGAGCAGTTTTGGGGTGTCCAGGACTCACCTGAGCTCCATTTTTGGAGGTTTTGGCTGTTCAGGACTCACCTGAGCCCCGATTTTGGTTTTTTTGGGCTCCCCCAGCACTCACCTGTCCTCACCTGTCCTCACCTGTGCACAGGTAGCTGGGCTCTCACCTGAGCACCTTTAAGGAGTTTCTAACTCACACCTGAGCAGTTTTTGGGTGTTCAGGACTCACCTGAGCTCTAATTTTTGGAAGTTTTTGGGTGTCCAGGACTCACCTGAGCTCCGTTTTTGGGCTCCCCAGCACTCACCTGTTCTCACCTGTTCTCACTTCTGCACCTGGGACTCACCTGAGCACCTGGGACTCACCTGAGCTCCTTCAGGAGGGTTTTAAGTCACACCTGAGCAGTTTTGGGGTGTCCAGGACTCACCTGAGCCCGAATTTTTGGAGTTTTTGGGTGCTCAGCACTCACCTGTTCTCACCTGTGCCCTCACCTGTGCACAGGTAGCTGGGTCTCACCTGAGCACCTGGGACTCACCTGAGCTCCTTCAGGAGTGTTTTAAGTCACACCTGAGCAGTTTTGGGGTGTCCAGGACTCACCTGAGCTCCATTTTTTGGAAGTTTTTGGCTGTTCAGGACTCACCTGAGCCCCGATTTTTGGTTTTTTGGGCTCCCCAGCACTCACCTGTCCTCACCTGTCCTCACCTGTGCACAGGTAGCTGGGCTCTCACCTGAGCACCTTTAAGGAGTTTCTAACTCACACCTGAGCAGTTTTTGGGTGTCCAGAACTCACCTGAGCCCCGATTTTGGGGTTTTTTGGGTTCCCCAGCACTCACCTGTGCTCACCTGTCCTTACCTGTGCACCTGGGACTCACCTGAGCACCTGGGACTCACCTGAGCTCCTTCAGGAGTGTTTTAACTCACACCTGAGCAGTTTTGGGGTGTCCAGGACTCACCTGAGCTCCGATTTTTGGGGTTTTTGGGTATTCAGGACTCACCTGAGCCCCGATTTTGGTTTTTTTTGGGCTCCCCAGCACTCACCTGTCCTCACCTGCCCCTCACCTGTGCACAGGTAGCTGGGGCCCTCACCTGATCATCGTGCCCACCTCGGGTGATGCTCTCAACTGGGAGATGGAGCTCAAGCGCTGGTGCCCGAGCTTCAAGATCCTCACCTACCACGGGGGGGCTTAGAAGGAGCGGCCTCAAGAGACAGGTGAGCTTACCTGGGCACACCTGGGGGTACCTGGGGGCAGCTGGGGGATCTGGGGGTACACCTGGGGGCACCTGGGGGCACCTGGGGGCACCTGGGGGCAGCTGGGGGCACCTGGGAGGTACCTGGGGGATCTTGGGGGATCTGGGACACACCTGAGATACACCTGGGGGCACACCTGTGTTACCTGGGCACACCTGGGATACACCTGGGGGACCTAGGGCACACCTGGGCACACCTGGGATACACCTGGGGGGACCTAGGGCACACCTGGGCACACCTGGGCACACCTGAGACACACCTGAGACACACCTGGGCAGTTTTGAGCCATTTTTGGCAGATTTTTTGGGGGATTTTTTCTCTCAGCTGTCTCACCTGTCTCACCTGTCTCACCTGGCAGGGCTGGACCACACCCAACACATCCCACGGTGCATCACCTGTACAGGCTGCACACCTGAGCACTCACACCTGAGACACACCTGGGCAGTTTTAG
>JAPFBE010000190.1:0-92021 GCA_034336665.1 Luscinia megarhynchos | reverse complement strand
GGGAAATGGGAACTGGGAAAGGGAACTGGGAACCTGTCCCCAAACTGGGAAAGGGAACTGGGAAAGGGAACTGGGAATCGGTCCCCAAACTGGGAATGGGAACTGGGAACCTGTGCCCAAAGTGGGAACCTGTCCCCAAACTGGAAATGGGAACTGGGAGTCTGTTCCCAAACTGGGAAAGGGAACTGGGAACCTGTCCCCAAACTGGGAACCTCTCCCCAAACTGGGAATAGGAACTGGGAACCTGTCCCCAAACTGGAAATGGGAAATGGAAAAGGGAACTGGGAACCTGTCCCCAAACTGGGAACCTCTCCCCAAACTGGGGAAGGGAACTGGGAACCTGTCCCCAAACTGGGAACCTGACCCCAAACTGGAAATGAGAACTGGGAACCTGTCCCCAAACTGGGAAAGGGAACTGGAACCTCTCCCCAAACTGGGAACCTGTCCCCAAACCGAGTGGGAACTGGGAACCTGTCCCCAAACTGGGAACCTGTCCCCAAACGGGAAACCTGTCCCCAAACTGGAAATGGGAACTGGGAAAGGGAACTGGGAGTCTGTCCCCAAACTGGAGAAGGGACACAAGGATCTGTCTCCAAACTGGGAATGGGAACTGGGAATGGGAACTGGGAATCGGTCCCCAAACTGGGAATGGGAACTGGGAATGGGAACTGGGAATCTGTCCCCAAACTGGGAGTGGGAACTGGGAACCTGTCCCCAAACTGGGAACCTGTCCCCAAACTGGGAAAGGGAACTGGGAACCTGTCCCCAAACTGGGAACCTCTCCCCAAACTGGGAAAGGGAACTGGGAATCCATTCCAAAACTGGGAAAGGGAACTGGGAACCTGACCCCAAACTGGGAATCTGTCCCCAAACTGGGAAAGGGAACTGGGAACCTGTCCCCAAACTGGGAATGAGAACTGGGAACCTGTCCCCAAACTGGGAACCTGTCCCCAAACTGGGAAAGGGAACTGGGAACCTGTCCCCAAACTGGGAACCTCTCCCCAAACTGGGAAAGGGAACTGGGAGTCTGTCCCCAAACTGGGAATCTGTCCCCAAACTGGGAAAGGGAACTGGGAACCTGACCCCAAACTGGGAAAGGGAACTGGGAACCTGACCCCCAAACTGGGGAAAGGAACTGGGAATCCATTCCAAAACTGGGAAAGGGAACTGGGAACCTGTCCCCAAACTGGAAATGGGAACTGGGAAAGGGAACTGGGAACCTGTCCCCAAACTGGAAATGAGAACTGGGAACCTGACCCCAAACTGGGAAAGGGAACTGGGAACCTGTCCCCAAACTGGAAATGGGAACTGGGAACCTGTCCCCAAACTGGAAATGGGAACTGGGAACCTGTCCCCAAACTGGAAATGGGAACTGGGAACCTGTCCCCAGACTGGGAAAGGGAACTGGGAACCTGTCCCCAAACTGGGAAAGGGAACTGGGAATGGGAACTGGGAATCTGTCCCCAAACTGGGAAAGGGAACTGGGAATCCATTCCAAAACTGTGAAAGGGAACTGGGAACCTGTGCCCAAAGTGGGAACCTCTCCCCAAACTGGGAAAGGGAACTGGGAATCCATTCCACAACTGGGAAAGGGACCCGGGATCACCCTGGCTGCGCCCGAGTCCCATCGCCCCCTCCCAAACCCAAACCCGGGACCCCCAAAAAGAGCCAAAACCCCCCAAAAAAGGAAGGTCCGCCCCGCCCCCCCTCACCTGGCAGAGCCTCCGAGGGGCCGAGGAGGAGGAGGAGGAGGAGGGGGAGGGGGAGGAAGGCGCCGCCACCCAGCCCCATCCTGGAGCCACTGAGCGGGGCCGGGCCCGCCGCGGCTTTTTGGTCCCCGAGGTCGGTAAATAATTCGCTGAGTCACGGGGTTTTATCAAATCGGGAAAAAGCCAAAAAAACCCCGAACAAACAAAATTAAAATAAATAAAATCGGGTTCGGGCGTGGGGAAGGGCGGGCGGCGCCGCGATAAGATACGGGGGGAGCCGGGCGGGACCCCCCGCACCCCAAAATCCGGGCGGGACCCCCCGCACCCCAAAAATCCGGGCGGGACCCCAAAATCCGGGCGGGACCCCCCGAGCGCCGCACCCCAAAATCCGGGCGGGACCCCCCGCACCCCAAAAATCCAGGCGGGGAAACCCCGAGCGCCGCACCCCCAAAAATCCGGGCGGGAAACCCCGCACCCCCAAAAATCCGGGCGGGACCCCCCGAGGCCGCACCCCAAAATCCGGGCGGGACCCCAAAATCCGGGCGGGACCCCCGCACCCCAAAAATCCGGGCGGGACCCCCCAGGGGCCGCACCCCCAAAAATCCGGGCGGGAAACCCCGCACCCCCAAAATCCGGGCGGGACCCCCGAGCGCCGCACCCCAAAATCCGGGCAGGGAAACCCCGCACCCCAAAATCCGGGCGGGACCCCAAAATCCGGGTGGGACCCCCGCACCCCAAAATCCGGGCGGGACCCCCGAGCGCCGCACCCCAAAATCCGGGCGGGACCCCAAAATCCGGGTGGGACCCCCCAGGGGCCGCACCCCAAAATCCGGGCGGGACGGGAGGGGTGAGTCAGCCGGGTGGGGTCGGGGGGGCGGGGGCGGGGGAATTTTGGGGTTTTTGGGGGTTTCTGGGGGTTTTGGGGGGATTTGAGGTTTTGGGGTTTTGGGGTTTTGGGGGATTTTGGTTTTTTTGGGGGTTTTTCGGGGGTTTTTGGGGTTTGGGGTTTTGGGGGTTTTGGGGGTTTTGGGGTGTTTGGGGGATTTGGGGTTTTTTTGGGTTTTTGGGGTTTGGGGGTTTTTGGGGTTTTTGGGGTTTGGGGTCTCCAGAGGGGTTTGGGGTTTTGGGGGTTTTGGGGGTTTTGGGGATTTTGAGGGTTTCAGGGGTTTTAGGGGTTTTGGGGGTTTTTGGGGTTTTTGAGTTTTGGGGTTTTCGGGTTTTGGGGGTTTTGAGGTTTGGGGGATTTGGGGGTTTTGGCGTTTTTGGGGGGTTTGGGGGGTTTTGGGGGATTGGGGGGGTTTGGGGGTTTGGGGATTTGAGGTTTGGGGGTTTTGGGGGGTTTTGGGGGTTTTGGGGGTTTGTGAGGTTTGGGGTTTGGGGGTTTTGGGGTTTTGGGGTTTTTGGGGTTTTGGGGTTTTGGGGTTTGGGGTCTCCAGAGGGGTTTGGGGTTTTCAGGGGATTTGGGGGTTTGGGGGTTTGGGGGATTTGGGGTTTTTTTGGGTTTTTGAGGTTTGGGGTTTTTTGGGGTTTTTGGGGTTTGGGGTCTCCAGGGGAGTTTGGGAGTTTTTGGGGTGGGGACATCCCAGGAGGGCAGAAATCGATAATTTATTATCAATACATTGATTAATTACTGTAAATAAACACAGACCGAGAAATCGATAATTAATTATCAATATGATAAATCGATAATTTATTATCAGTGCATTAATTACTATAAAAATACAGATAATTTATTATCAATACATTAATTGCTATAAAAATACAGATAATTTATTATCAATATATTGATTAATTGCTATAAATAAACACAGGCCGAGAAATCGATAATTAATTATCAATATGATAAATCGATAATTTATTATCAACGCATTAATTGCTATAAAAATACAGATAATTTATTATCAATATATTAATTGCTATAAAAATACAGATAATTTATTACCAATACATTGATTCATTGCTATAAAAATACAGATAATTTATTACCAATACATTGATTAATTGCTATTAATAAATAGGGGGAAGGGCAGGAAAAGGGGGGGGTCCTGCCCCTCCCCCCTCCCCAAAAGGTTTTTTGGGGTTTTTGACCCCCCGGGCTCTGCCTGGGGGGGGTCGGGGCTTCATCACCCCAAATAAATAAAAATTGAGGGGTTCAACCCCCCAAATCCCACAGAAAATCCCAAAAAAACCCAAAATCCCGAAAATTCCGAAATCCCAAATATCCCAAAAATCCCAAAATCCCGAAATCCCGAAAATCCCGAAAATCATCACAAAAATCACCAAAATCCCGAAATCCCAAAAATCCCAAAAATCCCCAAATTCCAAAATCCCAATCCCTCCAAATTAAAAAAAAAATTACAAATTCCCTCAAAATTCCTTCAAAATTTCCCCAAAATTCCCCAAAATCCCAAATCTCCCAAAAATCCCAAATATCCCCAAATCCCAAAATTCCAATCCCCCAAAATTAAAAAAAAAAAATCCAAATTCCCCCAAAATTCTCCCAAATCCCAAATCTCCCAAAAATCCCAAAATCCCAAATCGCCCAAAATTTCCCCCAAATCCCCAAAATCCTCAAATCCAAAAATTCCCCAAAAATCCCAAATCCCCCCAAAATCCCAAAAATTCCCCAAAAACCCCCAAAATCCGGAACAAACTGGGAGTTACTGGGAGTTACTGGGAGCCAGTCCCGATTCTCCCGTGGGTTTTGGGGTCCCCAGGTCCATTTTTGGGGTTCCTCGATCAATTTTGGGGTCCCCAGACCCATTTTTGGGGTCTCTTGATCCATTTTTGGGGTCCCGACTCGATTTTTGGGGATCCATTGATCATTTTTGGGGTCCCCACTCCATTTTTGGGGTCCCCAGATCCATTTTTGGGGTCCCGGGTCCATTTTTGGGGTCCCCGAGTCCATTTTTGGAATCCATTGATCATTTTTGGGGTCCCCGATTCATTTTTGGGGTCCCTTGATCCATTTTTGGGGTCTCTTGATCCGTTTTTGGGGTCCCGAGTCCATTTTGGGGTCCCCAGATCCATTTTTGGGGTCTCTTGATCCATTTTTGGGGTCCCGACTCCATTTTTGGAATCCATTGATCATTTTTGGGGTCCCCGATTCATTTTTGGGGTCCCCGAGTCCATTTTTGGGGTCTCTTGATCCGTTTTTGGGGTCCCGGGTCCATTTTTGGGGTCCCCAGATCCATTTTTGGGGTCCCCGATTCATTTTTGGGGTCCCGGGTCGATTTTGGGATCCATTGATCAATTTTGGGGTCACTTGATCCATTTTTGGGATCCCCGAGTCCATTTTTGGGATCCATTGATCCTTTTTGGGGTCCCCAGATCCATTTTTGGGGTTCCTCGATCAATTTTGGGGTCCCGAGTCCATTTTTGGGGTCCCTCGATCAATTTTGGGGTCCCGAGTCCATTTTTGGGGTCCCTCGATCAATTTTGGGGTCCCGGGTCCATTTTTGGGGTCACAGCGGGGTCACCTTCGGCCGCGGGGTCCTCAGCTGGGGGAGGGGAGAGAGTGAGATTTGGGGGTCCTGGATGGGAATTTGGGGTTTTTGGGGGTCCTGGAAGGGAATTTGGGGTTTTTCGGGGTCCTGGAAGGGAATTTGGGGTCCTGGAAGGGAATTTGGGGGTTTTTGGGGGTCCTGGAAGAGAATTTGGGGGGTCCTGGCAGGGAATTTGGGTTTTTGGGGGGTCCTGGAAGGAATTTGGGGTTTTTCGGGGTCCTGGAAGGGGATTTGGGGTCCTGGAAGGGAATTTTGGGGTCCTGGAAGGGAATTTGGGGTCAATTTCGGGGTCCTGGAAGGGGATTTTTGGGTCCTGGCCGGGGGTTTGGGGTCCTGGAAGGGAACTTGGGATTAATTTTGGGTCCTGGCCGGGGATTTTGGTAAATTTTGGATCCTGGCCGGGGGTTTGGGGTTAATTTTGGGGTCCTGGCCGGGGGTTTGGGGGTCCTGGAAGGGAATTTGGGGTTAATTTTGGGGGTCCTGGCCGGGGGTTTGGCAGTTTTTGGTTCCTGGCCGGGGGTTTGGGGTTAATTTTGGGTCCTGGCCGGGGATTTTGGTGTTTTTGGTTCCTGGCCGGGGATTTTGGTGTTTTTGGTTCCTGGCCGGGGATTTTGGTGTTTTTGGGTCCTGGAAGGGGTTTGGAGTTAATTTTGGGGTCCTGGCCGGGGATTTTGGTCCATTTTGGGTCCTGGCCGGGGGTTTGGGGTCCTGGAAGGGAATTTGGGGTTAATTTTGGGTCCTGGAAGGGGATTTGGGGTCCTGGCCAGGGATTTGGGGTCCTGGCCGGGGGATTTTGGCAGTTTTTGGGTCCTGGCAGGGCGGCACCCACCTGCACGTGCGGATCCACCCGCTCCAGGGAGGGTCGGAACGCGCGGGGACCCCCCAGGTCCGCCCGGGGGGGTCGCGGGGGTCCCCGCCAGGCCTCGGGCTCCTCCCGTTGGGTCTGGGGGCGGCGGGGGGCGGCGAGCGCCGGGTTGGGGATCACGGCCCCGCCCCCCCGCGGGGGCGTCCAGGTGAGATCGTCCAGCTCGTACCAAGAGCCCCCCGGAATACGGGGGGAGGTCACTGGGGGGAGGGGGAGAAATGGGGTGAGGGGTGGGGGAGGGGTGGGAGAAACCCCCTCAAAAAAAATGGGAGAAAACCCCAAAATGGGAGAAACCCCCAAAAAATGGGAGAAACCCCCAAAAAATTGGGAGAAACCCCCCAAAAAAATTGGGAGAAACCCCCAAAAATGGGAGAAACCCCCAAAAAATGGGAGAAACCCCCCAAAAAAAATGGGAGAAACCCCAAAAAAAATGTGAGAAACCCCCAAAAAATGGGAGAAACCCTCAAAAATGGGAGAAACCCCCAAAAATGGGAGAAACCCCCAAAAAATGGGAGAAACCCCAAAAAAATGGGAGAAACCCCCAAAAATGGGAGAAACCCCCAAAAAATTGGGAGAAACCCCCAAAAATGGGAGAAACCCCCCAAAAAAATGGGAGAAACCCCCTCAAAAAATTGGGAGAAACCCCCAAAAAATGGGAGAAACCCCCAAAAAATTGGGAGAAACCCTCAAAAGTGGGAGAAACCCCCCCATAAAATTGGGAGAAACCCCAAAATGGGAGAAACCCCCAAAAAATTGGGAGAAACCTCAAAAAATTGGGAGAAACCCCCAAAAAATGGGAGAAACCCCCAAAAAATGGGAGAAACCCCCAAAAAAATGGGAGAAACCCCCAAAAATGGGAGAAACCCCAAAAAATTGGGAGAAACCCCCAAAAAATTGGGAGAAACCCCAAAAATGGGAGAAACCCCCAAAAAATTGGGAGAAAACCCCCAAAAATGGGGAGAACCCCCCAAAAAAATTGGGAGAAACCCCAAAAAAATGGGAGAAACCCAAAAAAATGGGAGAAACCCCCAAAAATGGGAGAAACCCCAAAAATGGGAGAACCCCCCAAAAATTGGGAGAAACCCCCAAAAATGGGAGAAACCCCCAAAAAAATTGGGAGAAACCCACTCAAAAGTGGGAGAAACCCCCCATAAAATTGGGAGAAACCCCCAAAATGGGAGAAACCCCCAAAAAATTGGGAGAAACCCTCAAAAATTGGGAGAAACCCCAAAAATGGGAGAAACCCCCAAAAATGGGAGAAACCCCCAAAAAATGGGAGAAACCCCCAAAAATGGGAGAAACCTCAAAAATTGGGAGAAAATCCCCCAAAAATGGGAGAAACCCCAAAATGGGAGAAACCCCCAAAAAAATTGGGAGAAACCTCAAAAACTGGGAGAAACCCCCAAAAATGGGAGAAACCCCCCAAAAAATTGGGAGAAACCCCAAAAAATGGGAGAAACCCCCAAAAATGGGAGAAACCCCAAAAAAAGGGAGAAACCCCCCAAAAAATTGGGAGAAACCCCCCCAAAAATGGGAGACCCCTCCTAAACTGGGAATCCAAACTGGGAAACCCCCCCTAAAATGGGACCCCCAAACTGGGAGCCCTCCTCAAATGGGGAAACTGAACTGGGAGACCCTTCCCAAACTGGAAATCCAAACTGGGAACCCCCTCCCAAACTGGGGACCCCCAAACTGGGACCCCCTCCTCAACGGGGAACCCAAACTGGGAAATGCCTCCCAAAATGGGGAAGCCGAACTGGGAAACCATTCCCAAACTGGAAATCCAAACTGGGAGATCATTCCCAAACTGGGAACCCAAACTGGGAGCCCCCTCCTCAATGGGGAACTCGAACTGGGAGTTCCCCCAAAATGGGAACCCCGAACTGGGAAATCCCTCCCAAAATGGAGAAACTGAACTGGGAGACCGTTCCCAAACTGGGAACCCAAACTGGGAGCCCCCCACAACGGGACCCCCTACCTGGGAGCCCCCTCCTCAATGGGGAACCCAAACTGGGAAATCCCTCCCAAAATGGGGAAACTGAACTGGGACCCTCCTCAATGGGACCCCCAAACTGGGAGCCCCCTCCTCAATGGGGAACCCAAACTGGGAGACCATTCCCAAAATGGAGAAACTGAACTGGGAGACCCTTCCCAAACTGGAAATCCAAACTGGGAGCCCGTCCTCAATGGGACCCCCAAACTGGGACCCTCTCTTCAACGGGGAACCCAAACTGGGAAATGCCTCCCAAAATGGGGAAGCCGAACTGGGAAACCATTCCCAAACTGGAAATCCAAACTGGGAGATCATTCCCAAACTGGGAACCCAAACTGGGAGCCCCCTCCTCAATGGGGAACTCGAACTGGGAGTTCCCCCAAAATGGGAACCCCGAACTGGGAAATCCCTCCCAAAATGGAGAAACTGAACTGGGAGACCGTTCCCAAACTGGAAATCCAAACTGGGAGCCCCCTCCTCAATGGGGAAACTGAACTGGGAGACCATTCCCAAACTGGGAATCCAAACTGGGAAATCCCCCCCAAAATGGGGAAACTGAACTGGGAGACCCTTCCCAAACTGGAAATCCAAACTGGGAGCCCCCTCCTCAATGGGGAAACTGAACTGGGAGACCATTCCCAAACTGGGAATCCAAACTGGGAAATCCCCCCCAAAATGGGGAAACTGAACTGGGAGACCCTTCCCAAACTGGAAATCCAAACTGGGAGCCCCCTCCCAAACTGGGGACCCCCAAACTGGGAACCCCCTCCTCAAATGGGGAACCCCAACTGGGAAATCCCTCCCAAAATGGGGAAACTGAACTGGGACCCTCCTCCCCCATGGGACCCCCAAACTGGGACCCCCGCCCCGCCCCCCATGTGGGACCTCCGCCCATCCCTCCCCACGGGACCCCCCGCCCATCCCCCCACGGGACCCCCGCCCTGCCCCCCATGGGACCCCGCCCCGCCCCCCTGCGGGACCTCCTCACCATCCCCACGGGACCCCCGCCCATCCCCCACGGGACCCCCCGCCCATCCCCCCCACGGGACCCCCCGCCCTTCCCCCACGGGACCCCCGCCCATCCCCCCACGGGACCCCCGCCCATCCCCCACAGGACTCCCCGCCCTTCCCCATCTGACCCCGCCCTTCCCCCACTCTGACCCCCGCCCATCCCCCATGGGACCCCTGCCCTTCCCCCACTCTGACCCCCGCCCTTCCCCCCCCCACTTCTTGACCCCGCCCATCCCCCACGGGACCCCCGCCCATCCCCCCTGGGACCCCCGCCCATCCCCTCAGGGGACCCCCGCCCATCCCCCACGGGACCCCCTGCCCTTCCCCCACGGGACCCCCGCCCCGCCCCCGCGGGACCCCCGCCCTGCACGTGCGGCAGCAGCAGCGCCGGGAGCAGCAGGAGGAGGAGGAGGAGGAGGCAGCCGAGGAAGAGCAGCGCGAGCGCCGCGCCCAGGCCCGCGGCCACCTTGCTGAGGCGGCCCGAGCAGCGCGGGCCCGCGTACCAGTACAGGGACTGGTCCGGGCAACTGGGAGAGAGAGGGGTCACTGGGGCAGCTGGGGCAACTGGGGCAATTGGGGAGGGGACAGGGGCAGCTGGGAGAGGGGGTCAGGGGCAGCTGGGGCAACTGGGGAGGGGACAGGGGCAATTGGGGGAGGGGACAGGGGCAACTGGGGAGCAACTGGGAGAGGGGGTCAGGGGCATCTGGGAGCAACTGGGGCAACTGGGAGAGGGGTCAGGGGCATCTGGGGCAACTGGGGCAACTGGGAGAGGGGTCAGGGGCAATTGGGGAGGGGGACCCCCTACTGACCCCAGTGACCCCTGTGACCCCTGGTGACCCCTGTGACCCCCTGCTGACCCCTGTGACCCCCTGCTGACCCCTGTGACCCCCCTGCTGGCTCCCCTGTGACTCCCCGGTGACCCCCACACCTAGGGCCCTGTGACCCCTAGACCCCGCTGACCCCTGTGACCCCCTGCTGACCCCCTGCTGACTCCCCTGTGACCCCTGGTGACCCTTGTGACCCCCACCCCAAACCCGTGACCCCTGCTGACCCCTGTGACCCCACCCCAGGTTCTGTGACCGCCCAGCTGACCCCAGTGACCCCCCGCTGACCCCGGTGACCCCCGGTGACCCCCCCGTGACCCCGGTGACCCCGGGGCACTCACAAGCAGCGGGGGCCCTGCAGGGTGACCCGGCAGCGGCCGTGGTGGCACTCGAGGCTCCCGGGCAGGTTCGAGGTGCAGTTGGTGGCACGCAGGTCAGGACCCCCCGAGGAGAGAAACGGGAAAAAGGGAGCCTGTAGCCGGGGGGGCACGGAGGTGGCACAGCTCTGGGGACACAGGGGACAGTGGGGGGTTGGGGACACTGGGGACAGTGGGGGGACACTGGGGGACACTGGGGGGGGATTGGGGACATTGGGGACACTGGGAACATTTGGAGACATTGGGGGGGACACTGGGGACACTGGGGACATTTGGGAGGTGGGGGACAGGAGATGTTGGGGGGTCAGTGGGGGATGGGTGGGTGGTCAGTGTGACCAGGGTGTGGCCAGGGCGTGGTCAGTGTGACCAGGGCGTGGTCAGTGGGTCAGGGTGTGGTCACTGGGCTCTATGGATGGTCAGGGTGTGGTCAGTGGGTCAGGGCGTGGTCAGTGGGTCAGGGCGTGGTCACTGGGCTCTATGGATGGTCAGGGTGTGGTCAGTGGGTCAGGGGCGTGGTCAGTGGGTCAGGGCGTGGTCACTGGGCTCTATGGATGGTCAGGGAGGAGTGGTCAGTGGGTCAGGGAGTGGTCAGTGGGTCAGGGCGTGGTCAGTGCGTGGCCAGGGCGTGGTCAGTGGGTCAGGGCGTGGTCAGTGGGTCAGGGTGTGGTCAGTGTGGTCAGTGTGGTCACTGGGCTCTATGGATGGTCAGGGCGTGGCCAGGGCGTGGTCAGTGGGTCAGGGCGTGGCCAGGCGTGGTCAGTGGGTCAGGGCGTGGTCAGTGGGTCAGGATGTGGTCAGGGCGTGGCCAGGGCGTGGTCAGTGGGTCAGGGCGTGGTCAGTGTGGTTACTGGGCTCTATGGATGGTCAGGGCGTGGTCAGTGGGTCAGGGCGTGGCCAGGGCGTGGCCAGGGCGTGTCCGGCTCGGCCGCTCTCACCGTCCAGGTCCGGCTCCTCCCTCATGGCGCTGAGCACGGGGTCGGGTCTGAGCACGAGGCACAGCACGGCTGGGGGAGGGGACAGCGGTGGCACCGGTGACACCAGTGACACCAGTGACACACCAGTGACACACCAGTGACACCAGTGACACCAGTGACACCAGTGACACCAGTGACAGTGACACACCAGTGACACACCAGTGACACCAGTGACACACCAGTGACACACCAGTGACACCCCAGTGACACCAGTGACACACCAGTGACACCCCAGTGACACACCAGTGACACACCAGTGACACACCAGTGACACACCAGTGACACCAGTGACACCAGTGACAGTGACACACCAGTGACACACCAGTGACACCAGTGACACCAGTGACACACCAGTGACACCAGTGACACCAGTGACACACCAGTGACACCCCAGTGACACACCAGTGACACCAGTGACACCAGTGACACCAGTGACACCAGTGACAGCAGTGACACCAGTGGCACACCAGTGACACACCAGTGACACCAGTGACACCAGTGACACCAGTGACAGGTGGGTTAGGGGGTCGGGTTTTGGGTCGGGGGGTCGGGGTTGGGTTTGGGGAGGATTTAGGGTCGGGTTTGGGGGCAGGTTTTGGGGTTTGGGGGCAGTTTTGGGTTCGGGGGTCGGGTTTGGGGTTTGGGGTTCGGGGGCAGTTTTGGGGGTTCTGGGCAGGTTCGGGGGCAGTTTTTGGGGTGACCCACAGGTGTCATGCCGGCACTTTCGCCCTGGCTGCCCAGCCCGCCGCCCGCAGGTTTGGGGCTCAGATTTGGGGGTCGGGTTTGGGGGTTCAGGGGCAGGTTTTGGGGGGTTCGGGGCAGGGTCCGGGGGCAGGTTTTGGGGGTTCGGGGGCAGGTTTGGGGTTCAGGGCAGTTTTAGGGGTGACCCACAGGTGTCATGCACCCGGCACTCGCCCTGGCTACGCCCGCCGCCCGCAGGTTTGGGGGCAGATTTGGGGTCGGGTTTGGGGGTTCGGGGCAGGTTTTGGGGGTTTTGGGGGCGGGTTTGGGGTCGGGTTTGGGGTTCGGGGGGCAGTTTTGGGGTGACCCACAGGTGTCATGCCGGGCACTCGCCCTGGCTCGCCCGCCCGCCGCCCCTGCAGGTTTGGGCTCAGATTTGGGGTCGGGTTTGGGGTTCGGGGCAGGTTTTGGGGGTTCGGGGCGGGTTCGGGGGCAGGTTTGGGGTTCGGGGCAGTTTTTGGGGTGACCCACAGGTGTCGTGCCGGCACTCGCCCTGGCTCACGCCACCGCATGAGGTTTGGGGGCAGATTTGGGATAGGGTTTGGAGTTCGGGGTCAGATTTGAGGTCGGGTTTGGGGGTTTGGAGCAGGTTTTGGGGTTCGGGGGCAGGTTCGGACGGTTTTTGGGGTGACCCACAGGCGTTGTTCGGCACTCGCCCCTGGCTCGCCGCCGCCGCCCGCAGGTTTCGGGATTTGGGGTCAGGTTCGGGGGTCAGATTTAGGGGTTGGGTTTGGGGGTTTGGGGTTCGGGGCGGGGTTCGGGGGCAGGTTTGGGGTTCGGGGCGGGTTCGGGGTCCGTTTTGGGGTTCAGGGCAGTTTTCGGGGTGACCCACAGGTGTCGTGCCGGCACTCTCCCTGGTTCGCCGCCGCCCGCAGGTTTGGGATTTGGGGGTCAGATTTGGGGGTCAGATTTGAGGTCGGTTTTGGGGGTTCGGGGGTCGGTTTTTGGGGTTCGGGGCAGTTTTGGGGTTCTGGGCAGGTTCGGGGCAGTTTTTCGGGGTGACCCACAGGTGTCGTGCCGGCACTCGCCCTGGCTCGCCGCCGCCGCCCGCAGGTTCCGCACCAGCTCCTCCGTGATCGCCTCGAACCCGCCGCCGCCGCCGCCGCCGCCCCGCGCCAGCGTGAAGAACGCCCGGTGACCGACCACGACACTGCCCGGCCTGGCGGGGCCACACCGGGTCACTCAGGGGTCACTCAGGGGGTCACTCGGTGAGGGGGGGACCCCCCAAACCCGCCCCCCCTCGGGGCTCCCCTTACTCCAGGCTGGTGATCTCCACGCCCTCGTAGCCGCCCACGGGCCCGTAGATCTTCCGGATCTGCCCGGCACAAAAAGTCGCTTGGTCGCCGGCCCGGGGGGCGCGGCGGCCACGCCGGGGGTCGCGGGGGGGTCACCCGGTGGTCACCTCGCGGCCGAAGTGGTCGCGGAAGGAGCGGAAGGCCGGCGAGCCGCGGTCGCTCAGCGCCTCGGAGAAGTTGAAGTTGGTGAGGGTCACCTCGATGTCCACTGCGGCCAGAGTGGTGCCCGGGAAGGCTGGGGGAGGGGAGCGGTCAGCGGGGGGGGCGGAGTGGGCAGAGTGACCAGAGTGACCAGAGTGAGCAGGGGTCACCAGAGTGACCAGAGTGACCAGAGTGACCAGAGTGACCAAGGGCCACAGAGTGACCAGGGCCACAGAGTGACCAGAGCCACAGAGTGACCAGAGTGAGCAGGGGTCACCAGAGTGACCAGAGTGACCAGAGTGACCAGGGCCCCAGAGTGACCAGAGTGAGCAGAGTGACCAGAGTGACCAGGGGCCACCAGAGTGACCAGAGTGACCAGGGGGCCACCAGAGTGACCAAAGCCACAGAGTGACCAGAGTGAGCAGGGGTCACCAGAGTGACCAGAGTGACCAGAGTGACCAGAGTGACCAGGGGCTACCAGAGTGACCAGGGGCCACCAGAGTGACCAGAGTGACCAGAGTGACCAGGGGGCCACCAGAGTGACCAGAGCCACAGAGTGACCAGAGTGACCAGGGGTCACCAGAGTGACCAGAGTGACCAGAGTGAGAGCAGAGCCACAGAGTGACCAGAGTGACCAGAGTGAGCAGAGTGACCAGGGCCCCAGAGTGACCAAAGTGACCAGAGTGACCAGGGGCCACAGAGTGACCAGAGTGAGCAGAGTGACCAGGGCCCCAGAGTGACCAGGACCCCAAAATACACCAGAACCCCAAGAAGACCCCAAAACCCCCGCCCCCAGGGCGTGCCCAGGTGTGCCCAGGTGTTTTTAATCCCCCCAGGTGTGCCCAGGTGTGCCCTCAGGTGTGCCCAGGTGTGCCCCAGGTGTCCCCAGGTGTGCCCAGGTGTGTCCCAGGTGTGCCCAGGTGTGCTCAGGTGTCCCCAGGTGTGCCCCCAGGTGTGCCCAGGTGTGCCCCCAGGTGTGCCCAGGTGTGCCCAGGTGTGCCCAGGTGTGCCCAGGTGCCCCCAGGTGTGCCCCAGGTGCCCCAGGTGCCCCCAGATGTCCCCAGATGTCCCCAGGTGTGACCAGGTGTGCCCAGGTGTTTTTAATCCCCCAGGTGTGCCCAGGTGTGCCCAGGTGCCCCAGCTGTGCCCCCCAGGTGTGCCCAGGTGTGCCCAGGTGTGCCCAGGTGTGCCCAGGTGTGGCACTCACGCAGGTTGGTCTCGATGGTGTCGGGTGGAGAACTTCGCGAGGCAGGGACCCGGCGTAGGACGGGAGCAGAGACAGCGACCCCCGGGGAGGGGCGTGCCCCGTTGTGACACAGCCCTGGGGACACGGGGACAGCGGGGACATTGGGGGACACTGGGGACACTAAGGGGATTGGGGACACTGGGGGCACTGGGGAAACTGGGGGGGGGGATTGGGGACATTGGGGACACTGGGGACATTGAAGACATTGGGGGGACACGGGGACAGTAGGGACATTGGGGGGATTTGGGACATTGGGGGGACACTGGGGGACACTGGGGGGATTAGGGACATTGGGGGATTTGGGGACACTGGGGGGATTGAGGGACATTGGGGGATTTGGGACACTGGGGGGATTTGGGACATTGGGGGGATTGGGGACATTGGGGGATTGGGGACATTGGGGGATTTGGGACACTGGGGGATTGGGGACATTGGGGGATTTGGGACATTGGGGGATTTGGGGACACTGGGGGGATTGGGGACATTGGGGGGATTGGGGACATTGGGGGATTTGGGGACATTGGGGGACATTGGGGACATTGGGGACACTGGGGGACACTGGGGGACATTGGGGGGGGGGACACAGGGACATGGAGGGAGGAGTTTGGGGACAGGCGAGGCGGTGGCACGAGGACAGTGACGGTCACGTGGGGGGACACTCACCTGAGGGGGGAGCGGGCGCAGCCCCAGCGGGGATGGAGTGTCACCTGAGTGGTCGTGGGTGTCACTCGGGTGCTCGTGGGTGTCACCCGGGTGGTCCCAGGGTCACTCGGGTGGTCGTGGGTGTCACCTGTGTGCTCGTGGATGTCTCACCTGGGTGGTCGTGGGTGTCACCTGGGTGGTCGTGGGTGTCACCTGGGTGGTCCCGTGGGTGTCACCTGGGTGGTCCCAGGGGTCACCTGAGTGGTCGTGGGTGTCACTCGGTGCTCGTGGGTGTCACCCGGGTGGTCCCAGGGGTCACTCGGGTGGTCGTGGGTGTCACCTGTGTGCTCGTGGATGTCACCTGGGTGGTCGTGGGTGTCACCTGGGTGGTCGTGGGTGTCACCTGGGTGGTCCCAGGGGTCACCTGGGTGCTCGTGGGTGTCACCTGGGTGGTCCCAGGGGTCACCTGGGTGGTCACGGGTGTCACCCGGGTGCTCGTGGGTGTCACCCGGGTGGTCCCAGGGGTCACCTGTGTGCTCGTGGGTGTCACCTGGGTGGTCGTGGGTGTCACCTGTGTGCTCGTGGGTGTCACCTGGGTGCTCGTGGGTGTCACCTGAGTGGTCGTGGGTGTCACCCGGGTGGTCGTGGGTGTCACCTGGTTGCTCGTGGGTGTCACCTGGGTGGTCACGGGTGTCACCTCGGTGGTCGTGGATGTCACCTGGGTGGTCACGGGTGTCACCTCGGTGGTCGTGGATGTCACCTGGGTGCTCGTGGGTGTCACCTGGGTGGTCACGGGTGTCACCTGGGTGCTCGTGGGTGTCACCTGGGTGGTCACGGGTGTCACCTGGGTGCTCGTGGGTGTCCCTGCCGTGCTGGCGGCCGCCGTGGGGGTCACCTTGGTGGTCCTGGTGGTCCCAGGGGTCATCGTGGTGGTCACTGGGGGGGTGGACGTTGCCGTGGGGGTCTCCTGAGTGGCCGTGGGTGACCCTGGGGTCATGGTGGAGGTGTCCAGGGTGGTGGTCAGTGCCGTGGGGGTCACTGAGGTGTCCGTGGGGGTCTCTGGGGTGCTGCTGGGTGCCACGGAGGTCACCCAGGTGGCCGTGGGGGTCCCTGGGGTGGCCATGGTGGTCACTGCAGGGGTGGACGTTGCCGTGGGGGTCCCTGGGCTGTTTGTGGTGGTCCTTGAGGGTCCCGTGGAGGTCACCCAGGTGGCCGTGGGTGACCCTGGGGTGGTCACTGAGGTCACTGCAGGGGTGGACATTGCCGTGGGGGTGTCCTGAGTGGCCGTGGGTGACCCTGGGGTCACCGTAGTGGTGTCCAGGGTGGGGGTCAGTGCCGTGGGGGTCTCCTGAGTGGCCATGGTGGTCACTGGGCTGTTTGTGGTGGTCCCTGAGGGTCCCGTGGAGGTCACCTGGGTGGCCGTGGGTGACCCTAGGGGTGGTCACTGAGGTCACTGGGGGGTGGACATTGCCGTGGGGGGTGTCCTGGGTGGCCGTGGGTGACCCCGGGGTGGTCACTAGAGGTCACTGGAGGTGGACGTGGCCACAGAGGTGTCCTGGGTGGTCCCTGGGGTGGCCGTGGGTGACCCTGGGGTGGTCACTGAGGTCACTGCAGGGGTGGACGTTGCCGTGGGGGTCTCCTGGGTGGCCGTGGGGGTCACTTGGGCCACTGTGGTGCTGTCCAGAGTGGTCTTGGAGGTGTCCAGGGTGGTGGTCAGTGCCGGGGGTGTCACTGGGGGGTTGTTGTGGTCACTGAGGGGTCCGTGGTGGTCACTGGGGTGCCCGTGGGTGACCCTGGGGTGGTCACTGAGGTCACTCGCAGGGGTGGACGTTGCCGTGGGGGTGTCCTGGGTGGTCTTGGAGGTCATTTGGGTCACCGTGGTGGTGCCCAGGGTGGTGGTCAGTGATGTGGGGGTCCCTGCGGGGGTGGTTGGTGCCGTGGAGGTCACCCGGGTGGCCGTGGGTGACCCTGGGGTGACCATGGAGGTCACCAGAGGAGTGGACGTTGCCGTGGGGGTCTCCTGGGTGGTCGTGGACGTCTCCAGGCTGGTGCTGGGTGCCGTGGGTGACCCTGAGGTCATTGTGGACATCTCCAGGGTGGTGGTCAGTGCCGTGGGGGGTCTCTGGGGTGGCCGTGAGTGACCCTGGGGTGGTCACTGAGGTCACTGCAGGGGTGGACGTTGCCGTGGGCGTCTCCTGGGTGGCCGTGGGGGTCCCTGGGGTGGTGCTGGGTTCTGTGGAGGTCACTTGGGTGATTGTGGTGGTCACTTGGGCCACTGTGGTGCTGTCCAGAGTGGTCTTGGAGGTGTCCAGGGTGGTGGTCAGTGGCGTGGGGGTCACTGAGGTGTCCGTGGGGGTCCCTGGGGTGCTGCTGGGTCTCGTGGAGGTCACCCAGGTGTCCGTGGGTGACCCTGGGGTGGTCACTAAGGTCACAGGAGGGGTGGACATCGCTGTGGGGGTCTCCTGGGTGTCCGTGGGGGCCCCAGGGGTCATCGTGGTGCTGTCCAGCGTGGGGGTCAGTGGCGTGGGGGTCTCCTGAGTGGCCGTGGTGGTCCCGGGGCTGTTTGTGGTGGTCCCTGAGGGTTCCGTGGAGGTCACCCAGGTGCCCGTGGGTGACCCTGGGGTGGTCACTGAGGTCACTGGGGGTGTGGACGTTGCTGTGGGGGTGTCCTGGGTGGCCGTGGGTGACCCTGGGGCCATCGTTGTTGTGTCCAGGGTGGCTTTAGGGGTGTCCGGGGCGGTTGTTGATCCTGGAGGGGTCACCTGGGAGGTCGTGGATTCCGTGGAGGTCACCCGGGTGGCCGTGGGTGACCCTGGGGTGGTCACTGAGGTCACTGCGGGGGTGGACGTTGCCGTGGGGGTGTCCTGAGGGGACGTGGACGCCGCTGGGGTGATGGTGCTGCTGTCCAGGGTGGGGGTCCAGTGCCGTGGGGGTCGCTGGGGTGGTCATCATGGTCTCAGGGGTGCTGGTGGACACTGGGGGGTCCCTGGGGTGCCCGTGGGTGACCCCGGGGTGGTCACAGAGGTCACAGGAGGGCTGGTTGTTGCCGTGGGGGTCTCCTGAGTGGCCGTGGGGGTCCCTGGGGTCACCGTGGGTGTGTCCAGGGTGGTCTTGGAGGTGTCCAGGGGGGCGGTTGATGCTGAGGGGGTCCCTGGGGTGCTCGTGGGTGACCCTGGGGTGGTCACTGAGGTCACTGCAGGGGTGGACGTTGCCGTGGAGGTGTCCTGAGTGGCCGTGGGCCTCCCTGGGGTGACCGTGGGGGTCCCTGGGGTCACGGTGGAGGTGTCCAGGGTGGTCTCGGGTGCCGTGGGTGACCCCGGGGTGGCCGTGGAGGGTCCCGTGGGTGTCCCCAGAGCCGTGGTGGGCGATGTCGGGGTGACCTGAGTGACCGTGGGGGTCCCTGGGATGGTGGTTGGTGCTGTGGAGGTCACCTGGGTGGCCGTGGGTGACACTGGGGTGGTCACTGAGGTCACTGCAGGGGTGGACGTTGCCGTGGGGGTGTCCTGGGTGGCCGTGGGGGTCCCTGGGGTCATCGTGGTGGTGCCCAGGGTGGTGGTCAGTGGCGTGGGGGTCACTGAGGTGCCCGTGGGTGACCCTGGGGTGGTCACTGAGGTCACAGGAGGGGTGGACGTTGCCGTGGAGGTGTCCTGAGTGGCCGTGGGTGACCCTGAGGTCATTGTGGACATCTCCACGGGGGTGGTCGGTGCCGTGGGTGACCCCGGCGTGGCCGTGGAGGGTCCCGTGGGTGTCCCCGTGGTGGGCGATGTTGGGGTGTCCCGGGTGGCCGTGGGTGACCCTGGGGTGGTCACTGAGGTCACAGGAGGGGTGGACGTTGCCGTGGGGGTGTCCTGGGTGGCCGTGGGGGGTCCCAGGAATCATCGCTGGTGTCCAGGGCGGTGGTCAGTGGCGTGGGGGTGTCCTGGGTGGTCGTGGTCATCTCCAGGCGGGTGGTCTTGGGTGCCGTGGGTGACCCTGGGGTGGCCGTGGGGGTCCCTGGGGTGGTCACTGAGGTCACTGCAGGGGTGGACGTTGCCGTGGAGGTGTCCTGAGTGGCCGTGGAGGTCCGTGGGGTGCTCGTGGTGGTGCCCAGGGCGGTGGTCAGTGGCGTGGGGGTCCCTGGGGTGTCCGTGGGGGTCCCTGGGGTGGTGCTGGGTGCCGTGGATGTCACCAGGGGGCCGTGGGTGACCCTGGGGTGGGCACTGAGGTCACAGGAGGGGTGGACGTCGCTGTGGGGGTCTCCTGGGTGGTCGTGGACATCTCCAGGCCGGTGGTCAGTGCCGTGGGTGACCCTGGGGTGACCGTGGGGGTCCCTGGGGTGGTCGTGGGGGTCCCTGGGGTGCCCGTGGGGGTCCCTGGGGTGCTGCTGGGCGCTGTGGTGACCACTCGGGTGGTTGTGGATGACCCCCGGGTGGTCGTGGTCATCTCCAGGGTGCTGCTGGGTCCCGTGGGGGTCTCCTGGGTGGTCGTGGGTGACCCTGGGGTGGTCGTGGGTGACCGTGGGGTGGCTGTGGGGGTCCCTGGGGTGGTCACAGAGGTCACTGGAGGGGTGGAAGTTGCCGTGGGGGTCTCGTGGGTGGTCGTGGATGTCTCCAGGCTGGTGGTCGGTGCCGTGGGTGACCCTGGCGTGGCCGTGGGGGTCACTGGGCTGTCCGTGGGTGACCCTGGGGTGGTGGAGGATCCCGTGGGGGTCCCTGGGGTGGCCGTGGGTGACCCTGGGGTGGTCGCAGAGGTCACTGCAGGGGTGGACGCTGCCGTGGGGGTCTCCTGGGTGGCCGTGGGGGTCCCTGGGGTCACCGTGGGTGTGTCCAGGGTGGTCTGGGAGGTGTCCAGGGGGCGGTTGATGCTGAGGGGTCCCTGGGGTGGCCGTGGGGTGTCCTGGGTGGCCGTGGGGGTCCCTGGGCTGCTCTGGGTGGTCTCTGTCCCCGCGATGGCGGCTGCGGGGGAGGGTCCAGAGTGAGCAGAGACTCCCCCAGGGAGGAGACCCGGCCTTCATCCTCCTCCTCCTCCTCCCCCCACCCCTCAGCCCCTGAGCGATCCGACCTCTCACCTTCATCCTCCTCCTCCTCCTCCTCCCCTCCATCCCCCTCCACCCTCTCCCCCATCGTTCTCCACCTTCCTCCTCCTCCTCTTCCTCCTCATTGTCCTCCTCATCTTCCTCTTCCTCCTCCTCTTCCCTCTTCCCTCATCTTCCTCCTCATCTTTCTCTTCCTCCTCTTCCTCCTCATCTTTCTCTTTCCTCCTCTTCCTCCTCATCTTCCTCTTCCTCCTCCCTCTTCCTCCCCCCAAAACCTTCAGGTCACGGATCCTCCCAACCCCAGCTCTTCCTCCTCCTCCTCCTCCTCTTTCCCCCACTCCAACCTCTCCCCTTCATCGTCTCCTTCTTCCTCCTCTTCTTCCTCCTCCTTTCTTCCTCCTCCTCTTCTTCATCCTCCCTCGCTCTTCATCTCCTTCATTTTCCTCTTCCTCCTCCTCCTTCAGATCATGAACCCTCAAACTTTTTTCCACCTGAATTCCTCCTCCTTTTCTTCATCCTCTTCTTCTTCATCCTCCTTTTCTTCATCCTCCTTTTCTTCATCCTCCTCTTCTTCATCTCCTTCATCTTCTCTTCCTCCGAGCCCTTCATCCCGCGGACCCCTCCGACCCCAACTCCTCCTCTTCCTCTTCTTCATCCCCTTCATCCTCCTCCGAGATCTTCAGACCTGAACCTCTCCCACCGCAATTCTTCCTCCTCCTCTTCCTCGTCCCCTTCATCTTCCTCTTCCTCCAGCACCTTCAGATCTGAACCCCTCAACCCCCAACTCCTCTTCCTCTCCTTCATCCCCTTCCTCTTCCTCCAGCACCTTCGGGTCTGAGCCCTTCAAACCTCTCCCACCCCAATTCTTCATCCTCCTCATCTTCCTCCTCCCGGTGTCCCCCCGTGTCCCCCCCGTGTCCCCTCCCCTCTCACCTGCCAGGACCCAGGTGAGCAGCACCAGGCCCCTCCCCCGCTGTCCCCCCGCCATCGTCCCCGCGCTGTCCCCGACTGGGCGCGCGCCAGCGCCGCCGGCGACAATTTGAGGGGGTGGCGGTGGAGGGGGGGGTGACAGAGGGTGGCCCCGGACCTTTGTCCCCAGGGTGGGAGCGGGTGGCGGGCGGTGACACGCGGGGGTGACACACGGGGTGACACACGCGCCGGAGAATGCGGCGGCCGCGCCCCGCGCTTCCTCCAGCTGCCACCTGCGCGGGGACACGGGGGGGACACGGGGTGGGGACACGGGGTGGGGACACACGGGGGTGGCACCGAGACCGGGGGGGACACGGGGATGGGGACACGGAAATGTCACTGAGATCGGGGGGGACACGGGAGTGTCACCAGGACCGGGGGGACACGGGGATGGGGACACGGAAATGCCACCAGGATCGGTGTAGGGGACACGGGATGGGGACACAGAAATGTCACCGAGATCGGGAGGGACAGGAGGTGGGGACACAGAAATGTCACCAGGACCGGTGTAGGGGACACGGGGATGGCGACACAGAAATGTCGCCGAGATCGGTATTGAGGACACGGAAATGTCACCAGGACCGGGGGGGACACGGGATGGGGACACAGAAATGTCACCGAGATCGGTGTAGGGGACACGGGATGGGGACACGGAAATGTCACCAGGATCGGGGGGGACACGGGAGGGGGACACGGAAATGTCGCCGAGATCGGTGTAGGGGACACGGGAGTGTCACCAGGATCGGTGTAGGTGACACAGAAATGTCGCCAAGACCGGGGGACACGGAGATGGCGACACTGGGGTGTCACCGAGATCGGGAGGGACAGGAGGTGGGGACACAGAAATGTCACCAGGATCGGTGCAGGGGACACGGGAGTGTCACCAGGACCAGAGGGGACACGGGATGGGGACATGGACGTGTCCTGGTGGCCGCCAGGGACATGGGGACACAGGAGTGTCACCGAGTTTGGTGGCGACACTGAGTTGTCACCCAGAGTGGTGGCGGACACGGGGTGGGGACACAGAAACGTCACCGGGATCGGTGAGGATCGTGGGCGTGTCACCGACATCGGGAGGGACACGAGGGTGTCACCGATCGGTGTAGGGGACACGGGGTGGGGACACGGGGGTGTCACCGACATCGGGAGGGACACGGGGGTGTCACCGAGATCAGGGGGGACACGGGGGTGTCACCGAGATCGGTGGGGACACGGGGGTGGGGACACTGAGGTGTCCTGGTGACCGACAGGGACACGGGGTGGGGACACAGAAACGTCACCGAGATCGGTGAGGACGTGGGCGTGTCACCGGGATCATGGGGACACGGAGGGACACGGGAGTGTCACCGAGATCGTGTGGGGACACGGGAGTGTCACCAGGATCGGGGGACACTGGGATGGGGACAGAAGGTGACATCAGGGATTGGTGGGGGTGGGGACACTGAGATGTCACCGAGATCAGGGGACACGGGATGGGGACAGGAGGGTGTCCTGTGGCCTACAGGGACACGGGGATGGGACAGGAGGTGACATCGGGATTGGTGGGGTGGGGACACTGAGATGTCACCGAGATCAGGGGGACACAAAGATGGGGACACGGGGGTGTCCTGGTGACCGACAGGGACACGGGGAGGGGACAGGAGGTGACACCGGGATTGGTGCAGGGGACATGGGATTGTCACACAGACCAGTGGGGACACTGAGATGTCACCGAGTTTGGTGGGGACACGGGGATGGGGACACGGGGTGTCACCAAGAGGGACATGTGGGTGTCACCAAGATCAGGGGGACACGGAGGGACTCTGGGATTGGTGGGGACACCAGGGTGGGGGACACAGGAGTGGCACCGACATCGGGAGGGACATGTGGGTGTCACCAAGATCGGGGGGGAGACACGGGGATGGGGACAGGAGGGGACACTGAAATGTCACCGAGGTCAGTCAGGGGACATCAGGGTGTCACTGAGATCGCAGGGACACGGGGATGGAGACAGGAGGGACACCCAGATGGGGACATGTGGGTGTCTACCAAGATCGAGACACGGGATGGGGATGCGGGAATGTCACCGAGATCGGTGTGGGGGACACGGGGATGGGGACAGGAGGGGACACCGGGATTGGTGGGGACACTGAGATGTCACCGAGATCGGTGTAGGGGACACAGATATGGGGGACACAGGAGTGTCACCGACATCAGGAGGGACATGTGGGTGTCACCAAGATCGGTGGGGACACCGGGTGGGGACACAGAAATGTCACCAGGATCGGTGTGGGGACATGGGGGTGGGGACAGGAGGTGACACCGGGATTGGGGGGGATGGGGACACAGAAATGTCACTGAGATCAGAGGGGACACAAGGATGGGGACATCGGGGGTGTCCTGGTGACCGACAGGGACACGGGGACAAGGACATGGAGGTGACACCGGGATTGGGGGATGGGGACACTGAGATGTCACCGAGATCAGAGGGACACGGGGTTGGGGACACGGGGTGGGGACACAGAAATGTCACTGAGGTCGGTGTGGGGGACACGGGGATGGGGACAGGAGGGGACACTGGATTGGGGGGATGGGGACACAGAAATGTCACCAGGATCGAGGGGACACAGGGATGGGGACACAGGAGTGTCACCGACATCGGGAGGGACATGTGGGTGTCACCAGGATCGGGGGACACGGGGATGGGGACAGGAGGTGACACCGGGATTGGGGGATGGGGACACTGAGATGTCACCAGGATCGGGGGGACACGGGGAGGGACAGGAGGTGACACCGGATTGGTGGGGACACGGCTGTGAGGTCACAGGGGTCGCACAGAGGTCACACAGGGGGTCAGAGGGGTCACACAGGGGTCACACAGAGGTCACAAGGGTCACACAGGGGTTACAGGGGTCACACAGGGGTCACAAAGGGTCACACAGGGTCACAGGGGGTCACAGGGGTCACACAGGGGTCACACTGGGGGTCACACGGGGGTCACACTGAGGTCACACAGGGACACACCTGGGATACACCTGGGAACACACCTGGATCTCACCTGGGAACAAAACTGGGCACAAAACTGGGATTCACCTGGGACACACCTGGCATACACCTGGGGACTCACCTGGGGATACACCTGGGGACACACCTGGGACACACCTGGGGACTCACCTGGGGACTCACCTGGGGATACACCTGGGGACACACCTGGGACACACCTGGGGACTCACCTGGGGACTCACCTGGGGGATACACCTGGGGATACACCTGGGGACTCACCTGGGGATACACCTGGGGATACACCTGGGGACACACCTGGGGGATACACCTGGGGACACACCTGGGGATACACCTGGGACACACCTGGCATACACCTGGGACACACCTGGGGACTCACCTCACCTGGATCTCACCTGGGGACAGGGCTGAGACTCACCTGGGGGGAGGGGACACACCTGGGGACAAACCCGATAAAACTGGGACACACCTGAGACACCTGGGATACACCTGGGGACAAAACTGGGGACAGGGCTGGGACACACCTGGGACACACCTGAGACACCTGGGATACACCTCGGGACTCACCTGGGGACACACCTGGGACACACCTGGGGACACACCTCACCTGGATCTCACCTGGGACAGGGCTGGGACTCACCTGGGGACACACCTGGGGACAAACCCGGGGATAAAACTGGGACACACCTGAGACACCTGGGATACACCTGGGGACAAAACTGGGGACAGGGCTGGGACACACCTGGGACACACCTGGGACTCACCTGGGTACAAAACTGGGACTCACCTGGGAACACACCTGGATCTCACCTGGGCACAGGGCTGGGACACACCTGGGACTCACCTGGGACACACCTGGGGACACACCTGGATCTCACCCGGGGACTTACCTGGATCCCACCTGGGGCTCACCTGGGGAAGGGGACACACCTGGGGGGTAAAACTGGGACACACCTGGGGATACACCTGGGGACTCACCTCACCTGGATCTCACCTGGGGACAGGGCTGGGACTCACCTGGGGGAGGGACACACCTGGGACACACCTGGGGATAAAACTGGGGACACACCTGGAGATACACCTGGATCTCACCTGGGGATAAAACTGGGGACACACCTGGAGATACACCTGGGATACACCTGGGGATAAAACTGGGACACACCTGAGACTCCTGGATCTCACCTGGATCTCACCTGGGCACAAAACTGGGACACACCTGGGACTCACCTGGGGACACACCTGGATCTCACCTGGGACTTACCTGATCCCACCTGGGGCTCACCTGGGGAAGGGG
The DNA here is from genome assembly GCA_034336665.1 of Luscinia megarhynchos. Taxonomy (NCBI): domain Eukaryota; kingdom Metazoa; phylum Chordata; class Aves; order Passeriformes; family Muscicapidae; genus Luscinia; species Luscinia megarhynchos. The sequence goes on along the minus strand of JAPFBE010000190.1, from coordinate 66,420 downwards.
ACACACCTGGGACACACCTGGGGATACACCTGAGACACCTGGATCTCACCTGGGGACACACCTGGGGACTCCGCCTCACCTGGATCTCACCTGGGGACAGGGCTGGGACTCACCTGGGGGGAGGGGACACACCTGAGGATAAAACTGGGACACACCTGAGACACCTGAATCTCACCTGGGGACAAACCTGGGGACAAAACTGGGATACACCTGGGACACACCTGGGGATAAAACCGGAACACACCTGGGGATAGACCTGGGATACACCTGGGGATAAAACTGGGGACAAACCTGGGGACACACCTGGGATACACCTGGATCTCGCCCTGGGGATACACCTGGGGACTCACCTCACCTGGATCTCACCTGGGGACAAAACTGGGCACAAAACTGATTCACCTGGGACACACCTGGGGGATACACCTGGGGATACACCTGGGGATACACCTGGGGATACACCTGGGGATACACCTCACCTGGATCTCACCTGGGGATACACCTGGGACTCACCTGGGCACAAAACTGGATCTCACCTGGGGACACACCTGAGACACCTGGATCTCACCTGGATCTCACCTGGGGACACACCTGGGCACAAAACTGGGATTCACCTGGGACTCACCTGGGGATACACCTGGGGAAAGGGGACACACCTGAGATACACCTGAGGCACCTGGATCTCACCTGGGGACAAAACTGGGGACAAAACTGGGACACACCTGGGGATACACCTGGGGACACACCTGGATCTCACCCGGGGACTTACCTGGATCCCACCTGGGGCTCACCTGGGGGAAGGGGACACACCTGGGACACACCTGGGGATAAAACTGGGACACACCTGGGGATACACCTGGGGACACACCTGGGGACTCACCTCACCTGGATCTCACCTGGGGACAGGGCTGGATTCACCTGGGACACACCTGGGGACAAACCTGGATCTCAACTGGGGGGAGGGGACACACCTGGGGACACACCTGGGGAGAAAACTGGGACACACCTGGGATACACCTGGATCTCACCTGGGGACACACCTGGGGATAAAACTGGGGACAGGGCTGGGACACACCTGGGGACACACCTGGATCTTGCCTGGGGATACACCTGGGGACTCACCTGGGCACAAAACTGGAGCACACCTGGGATACACCTGAGACACCTGGATCTCATCCGGGGACTCACCTGGGGACACACCTGGGATACACCTGGGATACACCTGGGGACTCACCTCACCTGGATCTCACCTGGGGACAAAACTGGATCTCACCTGGGGGAGGAGACACACCTGGGGACACACCTGGGGATAAAACTGGGACACACCTGGGATACACACCTGGATCTCTCCTGGGGACAGGGCTGGGGACACACCTGGGACAGGGACGCACTTGGGAACAGGGACACACCTGGGACTCACCTGGGGATACACCTGGGGAAAGGGGACACACCTGAGATACACCTGAGGCACCTGGATCTCACCTGGGGACAAACTGGGGACAAAACTGGGACACACCTGGGATACACCTGGGGATACACCTGGGGATACACCTGGGGATACACCTGGATCTCACCCGGAGACTCACCTGGATCCCACCTGGGGCTCACCTGGGGGAAGGGGACACACCTGGGACACACCTGGGGATACACCCGGGACTCACCTCACCTGGATTTCACCTGGGGACAGGGCTGGGATTCACCTGGGACACACCTGGGTACAAACCTGGATCTCAACTGGGGGAGGGGGACACACCTGGGACACACCTGGGGGAGAAAACTGGGACACACCTGGGGATACACCTGGGGATACACCTGAGGGACACACCTGGGGACAGGGCTGGGACTCACCTGGGGGAGGGGACACACCTGGGACACACCTGGCGATAAAACTGGGACACACCTGGGGACACACCTGGGACACACCTGGGACACACCTGGGGACTCACCTCACCTGGATCTCACCTGGGGACAGGGCTGGGACTCACCTGGGGGGAGGGGACTCACCTGGGGACAAACCCAGGGATAAAACTGGGGACACACCTGAGACACCTGGATCTCACCTGGGGACAAACCTGGGGACAAAACTGGGATTCACCTGGGGACTCACCTGGGCACAAACTGGGATTCACCTGGATCTCACGTGGGGACAAAACTGGATCTCACCTGGGGACAAACCTGGGGACACACCTGAGACACCTAGGACACACCTGGGGATACACCTGGGGACAGGGCTGGGATTCACCTGGGGGGAGGGGAGACACCTGGGACACACCTGGATCTCACCTGGGGACACACACCTGGGGGGGAGGGACACACCTGGGACACACCTGGGCACAAACCTGGATCTCACCTGGGGATAAAACTGGGACTCACCTGGGACACGCCCAGGACACGTCAGCGGCGGGAACCGCGACAGGTGAGACGGGGGGGAGGGACACACCTGGGGGGAGGGACAGGGACACACCTGGGGGGAGGGGACACACCTGGGGGGAGGGACAGGGACACACTGAGCGCCACTTCATCACGTGACTCACCTGCCTTCCCCACACCAATCCCCCAAAATTCCCAAATCCCAAAAATCTCCCCAAAAATCTCCCCAAAAATTCCCCAAATCCTCAATCCCCCAAAATTCCCAAAATCCCCCAAATCCCAAAAAATTCTCCTAAAATCCCCCTCCCCCAAAATTTGCTTCCCAAAATTCCCCCAAAAATTCTGCAAAATTCCCCCAACACCCCCCCAAATCCTCAATCCCCAAAAATTCTGAAATTCCCCAATCTCAAAAAAATCCCCAAAATTCCCCAGTCTCCAAAAATTCCCCTAAAAATTTCCCCCCAAAATTTCCTCCAAATTCCCAAACCCTCAAAATTCCCAAAAATCCCAAAAGATTCCCCAAAAAATTCCCCAAATCCTCAATTCCCCCCCAAAACCCCAAAATTCCAAAATTCCCCAAATCCCCAAAAATTCCCCAAAAAAAATCCCCGCAAATTATTCCCAAAATCCCTCAAAAATTCCCAAAAATTCTCAAAAGATTCCCCCAGACCCCCAAAATCCTCAATCCCCAAAATTCCCAAAATTCCCCCAAATTCCCCAAATCCCCCAAAATTCCCAAAAATTCCAAAATTCCCCACAAAATTTCCCTAAAACCCCCAAATCCCAAAAATCCCACAATCAGCCCCAAAAATCCTCAATCCCCAAAAGATTCCCAGTTCAGAAAAATCCCCCATCTCCCCCAGAGTTCCCAGAAATTTCCCCAAAGATCCCCCAAAGTCCCCCAAATTTCCCCAAAATCCCCCAAATCTCCCAAAGGGATTCCCCCAAAAATTCCCAAAAGATTCCCCTCAAAATCCCCCCAAATCTCCCAAAGAGTCCCCCCCAAAAATTCCAAAAATTCCCCCTAGGAAATTTCCCCCGAAATCCCCCCAAATCTCCCCAAAGATTCCCCAAAGATCTCTAAAGATCCCCCATTTCCTGCCCCTCTGCTGGGATTTTTGGGGTTGGGGTTGGCAGCACATCCTCCTCCCCTCCCCGATCGGCGCGGGGAGGGCGGCACTGCAGGGGGGAGGGGCAGCTCCTCTGGCCCCTCCCCTCCCCTCCCTCCCTCCCTCCCCCCCAATTTAACCCTCCCCTCCCCCCCGCTGTTTTGCAGCCGCCGCCGCCGCAGCGAGGCCGGAGCCGCCGGGGTCGGTGCCGCCCCCTCCCCACCGCGGGACCCTCCCCAAAATATCCCATCCCCCCCCCCCGAGCCCCCTCCCCTCCCTCCCTCCCCCTCGAGGAGCTGCGGCCGGGCGCGGCCCCGTGTCGCCCCTCCCCCACCCTGGAGACCCCCCCCCATCGCCCCTCCCCCACCCTGGAGACCCCCCATCGCCCCCTCCCCCACCCTAGAGATCCCCCGAATCCCGCCCCCTCCCCCACCCTAGAGACCCCCCCACCAATCCTGCCCTCTCCCCCACCCTAGAGACCCCCCCAATCCCGCCCCTCCCCACCCTAGAGACCCCCCATCCTGCCCCTCCCCCACTCTGTAGACACCCCCCCAATCCTGCCCCTCCCCCACCCTATAGACACCCCCCTCGCCCCCTCCCCCCACCCTGCGGACCCCCCTCAATCCCTGCCCCCTCCCCACCCTAGAGACCCCCCAATCCCGCCCCTCCCTTACCCTAGAGACCCCCATCCTGCCCTCCCCACTCTAGAGACCCCCCATCGCCCCTCCCCACCCCGAGACACCCCCCTTCGCCCCCTCCCCCACCCTGCGGACCCCCCCCAATCACCTGAGACCCCCCTATCGCTCCCTCCCCCACCCTATAGACCCCCCACATCGCCCCCTCCCCTCACTCTGGGGACCCCCCTCCCATCCTCCCTCCCCCCCCCCCCCCGCGGTTCCATTTTTTTGGGTGGGGGAGGGGCTCCGTGGGGCGGGGCTGGGGGATGGGGAGGGTCCCTATAGGGGGATGGGGGAGGGGTCCCTATGGGGCCGGGGGGAGGGGTCCTTATAGGGCCGGGTCTATGGGGCCGGGGATCTCCATATGGATCTATAGGGGATTGGGGGAGGGGTCTCTATGGGTCTATAGGGAATTGGGGAGGGGTCTCTATGGGGCCGGGGGTCTCCATATGGATCTATGGGGGATTGGGAGAGGGTCTCTATGGGGGCCGGGGGTCTCCATATGGATCTATGGGGGATTGGGGAGGGTCTCTATGGGGCCGGGGGTCTCTATATGGATCTATAGGGGAATTGGGGGGGGTCTCTATGGGGCCGGGGGTCTCCATATGGATCTATAGGGGATGGGGGAGGGGTCTCTATGGGTATATAGGGGGGAGGGGTCTCTATGGGGCTGGGGGGTCCCTGTGGATCTGTAGGGTCTGGGGGTTTCTACAGAGAAGGATCTATAGGGGGTGGGGGTCTCTATGGGGTCCCTATGGGTCTCTACAGGGGGATGGGGGGTCTCTATAGGGAATTGGGGGGTCTCTATGGGGCCTCTATGGGTCTATAGGGTCTGGGGGTCTCTATGGGGGTCTCTACGGGGTCTCTATAGGGGAATTGGGGGGTCTCTATGGGGTCTGGGGGTCTCTATGGGGTCTCCATGGGGGAATTGGGTGTGGGTCTCTATAGGGAATTGGGGGGTCTCTATGGGGCCTCTATGGGGTCTCTATAAGGAATTGGGGGGTCCCTATAGGGGTGGGGGTCTCTATGGATCTATAGGGGATGGAGGGGGGTCTCTGTAGGGTCTCTGTACGGGATGGGGGGTCTCTATGGGGTCTGGGGGTCTCTATGGGGTCTGGGATCGCTATGGGGTCGGGGGTCTCTCTGGGGTCTCTCTGGGGGAATTGGGGGGTCTCTCTGGGTCTGGGGTCTCTGTGGGGTCTCTCTGGGTCTGGGGGTCTCTCCGTGGGGAATTGGGGGGGGTCTCTCTGGGGTCTGGGGGTCTCTCTGGGGTCTCTCTCTGGGTCAGGGGTCTCTATAGGAAATTGGGTCAGGGGTCTCTCCAGGGGTCTCTCTGGGTCGGGGGTCTCTCCGTGGCCCCGCCCCTTGCCCTCTCCCCGCCCCTCCCCAAGTGGATTTTGGGCTATTTTGGGAGGCGCCACCTGCCCCGAGCGGGGGGGGAGGGCGGTCCCTGTGGGGGAGGGGCACTGGGACAAACTGGGACAAACTGGGACAAACTGGGACGAACTGGGAGGGGGGCGCTGGGGGGTCTCACAGCCCCAGAAATTGGAGACCCCCCCCAAATTCCACCAGTCACTCACACACACCCCAAATCCTGCCCAAAATGGGGGACCCCCCAAAATCCCTCCCAATGGGGAGACCCCTCCCCAATTTGAGACCCCCCAAAATCTCCACCGGGGAAACCCCCAAAATCCCCCCTGACCCCCCCAAATTGAGACCCCTCCCCAAATGGGAGACCCTCTCCCCAAATGAGGACCCTCCCCAAATCCCCACCCCTGAGGGATCCCTTAAATCCCCCACTGACTCCCCAAATGGAGACCCCTCCCAAATGGGAGACCCTCCCCAAATGAGGACCCTCCCCAAATCCCACCCTGAGGGATCCCTTAAATCCCCCAAATCCTCCCCAAATGAGACCCCTCCCCCAAATAGGGAGACCCTCCCCAAATCCCACCCCCTTTCCCACCAAGGGGATCCCAAACCCCCCAAATCCCACCCCAGTAGCGACCCCCCTACCCAAATGAAGACCCTCCCCTAAAATCCCCTGACCCCCCAAATTCCCCTAAATGGAGACCCCTCCCCAAATGAGGACCCTTCCCCCAAATCTCACCCCTGGGGATCCCCAACCCCCGACCCCCAAATCTCCCTCAAATGGAGACCCTCCTCAAATGGAGACCCCTCTCCCAAATCCCACCCCCTCCTCACCCCTGGGGATCTCAAACCCCCCAGATGGAGACCCCACCCAAAATAGGGGACCCTCCCAAATCCCACCCCCTTCCCACCAAGGGGGGATCCCGAAACACCCTCCCAATGACCCCCCCAAATTTTCCCCAAATGGAGACCTCTCCCCAAATCCCACCCCTGAGGGATTCCCAAACCCCTGACCCCCCAAATCTCCCTCAAATGGAGACCCTCCTCAAATGGAGACCACCTCCCAAAATCCGACCCCTGGGGGATCCCCAATCCCCCTGACCCCCCCAAATCTCCCTCAAATGGAGACCCTTCCTCAAATGGAGACCCCTCCTCCAAATGGAGACCCTCCTCAAATGGAGACCCCTCCCCAAATCCCACCCCCGGGAATCCCCCAAACCCCCCGCGACTTCCCAAATCCTCTCAAATGATCCCTCTCCCAAATTTTACCCCCGGGGATTCTCAAACCCCCGACCCCCCTCAAATTCTCCTCAAATGGAGACCCTCCTCAATGGAGACCTCTCCCCAAATCCCCACCACTGGGGATCCCCAAACCCCCTTGACCCCTCAAATTCTCCTCAAATGGAGACCCTCCTCAAATGGAGACCCTCCCCAAATCCCACCGCGGGGATCCCCAAACTCCCCTGAGCCCCTCAAACCCCCTGACCCCCCAAATTTTCTCTCTCTCGCATGCCTCCGCCGCCATGGGGGTCGCCCGTCGCCGCCGCCCCCCCTAGCTCTTCCTCCCCCTCCCTCCTCCTCCTCCTCCTCCTCGCCCCCCCCGCGGCCACCGAGGAGCCGCTGGTGGCCACGCCCTCCGGGCGCCGTCCGCTGCTTCCACGTCCCGGCCGGGCCCCTCCTCGCTGGTCATGCGTTTTTGGGGATCCCTTACGCCGAGCCCCCGCTGGGCCCGCTGCGCTTCGCCCCGCCCCGCCCCGCCCGGCCCTGGGGGGGGGTCCTGGACGCCCTGTCCCACCCCCACGCCTGCTTCCAGCCGGTGGACACCATGTTCCCGGGTCTTCGGCGGCTCCGAGATGTGGAACCCCAACCGCGAGATGAGCGAGGATTGTCTCTATCTCAACATCTGGGCGCCGGTCCCGCGGCCGGCGGCGCCGGTGCCGGTGCTGGTGTGGATCTACGGCGGCGGCTTCTACAGCGGCGCCGCCTCGCTGGACGTGTACGACGGGCGGTTCCTGGCGGCGGCCGAGCGCGTGCTGGTGGTCTCCATGAATTACCGCGTGGGCGCCTTGGGTTTCCTGGCGCTGCCCGGTCACCCCGAAGCTCCCGGTAACGTGGGTTTGCTGGATCAGCGCCTGGCGCTGCGCTGGGTCCAGGCCAACATCGCGGCGTTCGGCGGCGACCCCGGCGCGGTGACGCTGTTCGGCGAGAGCGCCGGCGCCGCCTCGGTGGGGCTGCACCTGCTGTCGGCCGGCAGCCGCGGGCTGTTCCGCCGCGCCGTGCTGCAGAGCGGCTCGCCCAACGGGCCCTGGGCCACCGTGGGGGCGGCCGAGGGCCGGCGGCGAGCGGCCAGGCTGGGCCGGCTGCTGGGCTGCGGCGGCGCGGGCGCGGGCGGCGCGGTGACCAACGAGACGGAGCTGCTGGCGTGCCTGCGCGCCGCCGCGCCGCCGCAGCTGGTGGAGCACGAGGCGGCGGTGCTGCCGCAGCAGGGCGTCTTCCGCTTCGCCTTCGTGCCCGTGGTGGACGGCGAGTTCCTGGCCGACACGCCCGAGGCGCTGCTGGGCGCCGCCGGCCGCGCCGAGGCCGAGGTGCTGCTGGGCGCCGTGCAGGACGAGGGCACCTATTTCCTGGTGTACGGCGTGCCGGGCTTCGGCAAGGACAACGAGCCTGATCAGCGCAGGAGTTCTCTGGGCGCCGGGCTGGGCGCGCCGCAGGCCAATCGAGCTGGCGTCGAGGCCGGGTGCCGCAGTACACCGACTGGCTGGACCAGGACAACCCCGGCCAAGAACCACAGGCTGGATCGATCGTGGGCGACCACAACGTGGTCTGCCCGCTGATGCACTTCGCCCAGCGCTGGGCCGAGCGCGGCGGGACCGTCTTCGCCTACCTGTTCGACCACCGCGCCTCCAACCTGCTGTGGCCGCCCTGGATGGGCGTCCCCCACGGCTACGAGATCGAGTTCGTCTTCGGGCAGCCCCTGAACCCCGGGCTCAACTACACGGCCGAGGAGGAGGCGCTGAGCCGGCGCATCATGAGATACTGGGGCAACTTCGCCCGCACCGGGTACGGGCAGCGGGAGGGGACGGAGGGGACGAGGAAATGGGTGGAAAATGGATGGGTGATGGATGGATGGATGGATGGATGGATGGATGGATGGATGGATGGATGGATTGGAGTGAATTGCGTTGGGTTGGATGAGTTGGGTTGGGTTGGGATGAGCTAGGTTGGGTTGGGATGGGATGGGTTGGGTTGAGTTGGGATGAGCTGGATTGGATGAGTTGGGTTGGGATGAGTTGGGATGGGATGGGTTGGGTTGGGATGAGCTAGACTGGATGAGTTGGGTTGGGATGGGATGGGTTGGGTGGGTTGGGTTGTGTTGGATGGGTTAGATTGAGCTGGAATATCTTGCTGGGTTGGGATGAGCTGGATTGGATAAATTGGGTTAGGTTGGATTGGGATGGTCTGGATTGGATGAGTTGGGTTGGGTTGGGATGAGTTAGGTTGGGTTGGATTGGGTTGGGATGGGATGAGCTGGATTAGGTGATTTGAGTTGGGTTGGGTTGGGTTGGGATGGGTTGAGTTGGATGCCCTCAGTTGGGTTGTGTTGTGATGACTTGGCTTGGATGCCCTTGGTTGGGTTGGGTTGTTTTGGGGGTTGGTTTGGCTCAGACACCCCTCAGTTGGGTTGTGATGAGTTCCTTTGGGGTTGGGTTGGGTTGAGTTGTAATGGGTTGGGTTGGTTGGCTTGGGTTGAGTTGGGTTGTGATGAGTTGGGTTGGGTTGGGATGAGTTGTGATGAGTTGTTTTGGGGTTGGGTTGATTTGGATGCCCCCCAGTTGGGATGGGTTGTGATGAGTTGGGTTGTTTTGGGGTTGGGTTGGGTTGAGTTGTGATGGGTTGGGTTGGCTTGGTTGGGTTGGGTTGTGATAAGTTGGGTTGGGGTGGGCTATGATGAGTTGGGTTGGGTTGGCTGAGTTGTGATGGGTTGGGTTGGGTTGAGTTGTGATGAGTTGGGTTGGGTTGGCTGGGTTGAGTTCTTTTGGGTTGGGTTGGCCTGCAATGAGTTGGGTTGGGTTGAGTTGTGATGGGTTGGGTTGGGTTGTGATGAGTTGGGTTGGGTTGAGTTGTCATAATTTGGGTTGGGTTGAGTTGTCATAATTTGGGTTGGGTTGAGTTGTGATGAGTTGGGCTTGAGTTCTTTTGGGGTTGGGTTGGGTTGGATGCCCTCGGTTGGGTTGGGTTGTGATGAGTTGGGTTGGGTTGTGATGGGTTGGGTTGGGTTGTGATGGGTTGGGTTGGGTTGTGATGAGTTGGGTTGGGTTGGGTTGACTTGTCATAATGTGGGCTGGGGTTTGGGTTGCGAAGAGTTGGGTTGAGTTGGGTTGAGTTGTCATGAGTTGGGTTGGGTTGAGTTGCGATGAGTCAAGTTGGGTTGAGTTCTTTTGGGCTTGGCTTGGGTTGGATGCCCCCGGTTGGGTTGAGCTATGATGAGTCGAATTGGGTCGAGTTCCTTTTGGGCTTGGGTCGGCTTTTTGGGGTTTCTTGGGTCGAGCCTCACCCCTGACGCCTCCGCCTCTGACCCTCAGCCTCTGACCCCTGCCCTGACCCTGGCTATGACTCACTGCTCCCTGCCTCAGCCTCTGCTCCTGCCTCGTGCACTCGCCCCTGCTCCCAAGGGCTGCTGGGGACCGCTCGAGGCTGCTTGGCAGCTGGCACAGCCCCACACGGCAAGGGACAGAGCCACTGTCAACGCTCAACTGCGCTTCGCCGTGGCGCGCAAGGGACCGCCCAGGCCTATGCTCTTCTGGACTCGCTTCCTGCCCAAACTGCTCAACGTCACCGGTGAGGGGACACGGGGACACTGGGGGACTGGGGGACACTGGGGGATTGGGGACATTGGGGACATTGAGAACACTGGGGACATTGGGGACATTGGGGACACTGGGACACTGAGGGGATTGGGGACACTGGGGACACTGGGGACATTGGGGGGATTGGGGACATAGGGGACATTATGACACTGGGGGACATTGGGGACACTGGGGACACTGGGGGACACTGGGGACATTGGGGACACTGGGGACACTGGGGACATTAGAGACATTGGGGACATTGGGAGACACTGGGGACATTGGGGACACTGGGGGACACTGGGGGACATTGGGGACATTGGGGGACACTGGGGGACACTGGGGGACACTGGGAACATTGGGGACACTGGGGACACTGGGGACATTGGGGACACTGGGGACACTGGGAACATTGGGGACACTGGGGAATTGGGGACATTGGGGGGATTGGGGACACTGGGGACACTGGGAACATTGGGGGACATTGGGGACACTGGGGACATTGGGGACATTATGACACTGAGGGGATTTGGGACACTGGGAACATTGGGGACACTGGGGACACTGGGAGGATTGGGGGACATTGGGGGACATTGGGGACATTGGGGGAATTGTGGATTCAGGGATATTTTAGCTGCTGGGGGCAGCTTTTGGGGTTTTGGGCACTACTGGAGGTTTTTGGGGGCTTTTGGGGTTTTTGGGGTCCCCGGTTCAGATTTGGGGGTCCCGGTTCAGATTTGGGGGTCCCCAGCTGATTTGGGGGTCCTGGGACTGACAGAAGAGGGCAAGTGCCAGTGGCAGCTGGAATTTTGGGTGGATTTGAGAAAAATTCTGGGGGTTTTGGGCTTTTTTGGGTTGGTTTTGGGGGTTTTGGGGGATTTTTAGTTTCGGGGTCCCCGGTTCAGATTTGGGGTCCCTGGTTCAGATTTGGGGGTCCCCGGTTCAGATTTGGGGGTCCCCAGCGCTGATTTGGGGTTCCTGGGACTGACAGAAGAGGGCAAGCCAGTGGCACCTGGAATTTTGGGTGGATTTGAGAAAATTCTGGGGGTTTTGGGCTTTTTGGGTTGGTGTTGGGGGTCTTTGTGGGGGTTCCTGGGGGTTTTCGGGGTCCCCGGTTCAGATTTGGGGGTCCCCGCTGATTTGGGGGTTTCCTGGGACTGACAGAAGAGGCAAAGAGTCAGCGGTGCCTGGAATTTTGGGAGGATTTGAGAAAATTCTGGGGGTTTGGGCTTTTTGGGTCGGTTTTGGGGGTTTTTGGGGGGATTTTTGGGGGTTTTCGGGGTCCCCGGTTCAGATTTGGGGGTCCCCGGTTCAGATTTGGGGGTCCCCATGCTGATTTGGGGGTCCTGGGACTGACAGAAGAGGCGGAGAGCTGGCGGCTGCCTGGAATTTTGGGCGGATTTGAGCAAATTCTGGGGGTTTTGGGCTTTTTGGGTTGGTTTTGGGGGTTTTGGGGGGGATTTTTGGGGGGTTTTCGGGGTCCCCGGTTCAGATTTCGGGGTCCCCGGTTCAGATTTGGGGTCCCCGCGCTGATTTGGGGGTTCCCGGACTGACAGAAGAGGGCAAGCGCCAGTGGCAGCTGGAATTTTGGGTGGATTTGAGAAAATTCTGGGGGTTTTGGGCTTTTTTGGGTTGGTGTTGGGGGTCTTTGTGGGGGTTCCCGGGGTTTTCGGGGTCCCTGGTTCAGATTTGGGGGTCCCCGGTTCGAATTTGGGGGTCCCTGCTGATTTGGGGGGGTCCTGGGACTGACAGAAGAGGCGAGAGCTGGCGAAGTGCCTGGAATTTTGGGCTGATTTGAGCAAATTCTGGGGGGTTTGGGCTTTTTGGGTCGGTTTTGGGGGGTTTTGGGGATTTTGGGGGTTTTGGGGTCCCCTGGTTCAGATTTCGGGGTCCCCGGTTCAGATTTGGGGGTCCCCGCGCTGATTTGGGGTTCCCGGGACTGACAGAAGAGGGGGAGAGCTGGCGCGTCTGGAATTTTGGGCGGATTTGAGAAAATTCTGGGGGTTTTGGGCTTTTTTGGGTCGGTTTTGGGGGTTTTTGGGGGGATTTTTGGGGTTTTTGGGGTCCCCCGGTTCAGATTTGGGGTCCCCGCTGATTTGGGGGTTCCTGGGACTGACAGAAGAGGCAAAGAGTCAGCGGTGCCTGGAATTTTGGGCGGATTTGAGAAAATTCTGGGGGTTTTGGGCTTTTTTGGGTCGGTTTTGGGGTTTTTGGGGGATTTTTGGGGTTTTTGGGGGTCCCCGGTTCAGATTTGGGGTCCCCGCGTTGATTTGGGGGGTCCTGCAGGGCCCATGGAGGAGGCCGAGCCAGCAGCACCTGGAATTTTGGGCGGATTTGAGCAATTTCTGGGGGTTTGGGGGGTTTTAGGCGATTTTGGGGGTTTTGGGGGGATTTTGGGGGTTTTCGGGGTCCCCGGTTCGGATTTTGGGGGTCCCCGGTTCAGATTTGGGGTCCCCGCGCTGATTTGGGGTCCCCATGCTGATTTGGGGTTTCCTGGGACTGACAGAAGAGGCAGAGAGTCAGCGGTGCCTGGAATTTTGGGGCGGATTTGAGAAAATTCTGGGGGTTTGGGCTTTTTGGGTCGGTTTTGGGGGGTTTTTGGGGGGGATTTTTGGGGGTTTTTGGGGTCCCCGGTTCAGATTTCAGGGGTCCCCGGTTCAGATTTCCGGGGTCCCCGGTTCGGATTTGGGGTCCCCGCGCTGATTTGGGGGGGTCCTGCAGGGCCCATGGAGGAGGCCAGCCAGTGGCGGCTGGAGTTTCACCGCTGGAGCTCGTACATGATGCGCTGGAAGAGCCAGTTCGAGCTCTACAGCCAGCCAGGGCTAGCCCGCTCTAGGCACCCCAAAAACCGCCTGGGGCACCCCAAAAACCGCCTGGGGCACCCCAAAAATATCCCGGGGCACCCCAAAATCCATCCAGGAAATCCAATCCTTCCAGAAATCCACCCCGGGATTCCAGAAATCCACCCAGGGAACCTAAAACTCACGCAGGGGCACCCCAAAAACCCCTGGGGACCCCTAAAAACCACCCAGGCACCCCAAAAACTGCCTGGGGCACCCTAGAAACCCCCTGGAGCACCCCAAAAACCGCCTGGGGCACCCCAAAATCCATCCAGGAAATCCAATCCTTCCAGAAATCCACCCCGGGATTCCAGAAATCCACCCAGGGAACCTAAAAACTCACCCAGGGCACCCCAAAATCCACCTGGGGACCCCCAAAAACACACCTGAGGCACCCCAAAAACGGCCTGGGGCACCCCAAATACATCCCAGGGCACCCCAAAAATCCATCAAGGAAATCCAGTCCTTCCAGAAATCCACCCCGGGATTCCAGAAATCCACCCAGGGCATCCCAAAAACCGCCTTGGCCCCTAAAACATCCCGGGAACCCCTGAACGGCCTGGGGCACCCCAAAAATCTGCCTGGGGCGCCCCAAAAACATCCCGGGAACCCCGAAAACGGCCTGGGGCACTAAAAACCGCCTGGGGCACCCCTAAATCCATCCAGGAAATCCAATCCTTCCAGAAATCCACCCCGGATTCCAGAAATCCACCCAGGGAACCTAAAAACTCACCCAGGGCACCCCCAAAATCCACCCAGGCACCCCAAAACCGCCTGGGGCACCCCAAAAATCCCTCCCAGATCCCCCCAAAAATTCCCTCTGACACCCCTGCAAAATCCTGCCCAGACACCCCAAATTCCTTAAAATTCCCCTCCCCAAACCCTCCTGCACCCCGTAGTTCGGGGGCCCCCGTGCCCTCGTCAGTGTGACCCCAATAAAGGCTCAAAGCCAAACCTGACTCATGGGGGGACCCCAAAAATGGGGGGGACCCCAAAACACACGACACAGGGGGACAAAGAGGGGACACACCCCAAAATTTTAATGGGGGTGACAAGTGGAGGGACCCATGTTGTGAGGGAGACCCCAAAATTGGGAGGGGGAGGGGAGGTCCCTCAGGTTTGGGGGTTCAGGCAGAAATTTGGGGGGTCCAGGGGTCACTTGGGGACCCCCCACCACCTCCAAGAAGTTTTGGGATCCCCAAAATATTTGGGGAGGGGTCCAGGGGGAGCTCTGGGCTTCAGGCTGCTGGAAAAAAGGGGGAGGGGGGTGAGGGGGAAGTCCCAGGGCCCCCAAATTTTAGGGGACCCCCGAATTTTTTGGGGACCCCCCTCCCCAGCCGCACCCTGGTCGAAGTTGAGCTTTTTGGGGGGTCCCCAAATCCTTCCACGCCCACGAGATCCCCGGGGGGTCGGAGTCACTCGAGGGGGATCTGGGGGGACCCCAAAATTATTAGGGGGGATTGGGACCCCCAAAAATTAAATTAGATGAGCAGGGGAACCAAAATTTAAGAGAGAATCCCCAAAATTAAAGGGGAGGGGTCAAAATAATCCAAAAATTAAATGGGGGGGTCCCCAAAATTAAAGGAGGGGTCAAAGAGACCCCAAAATTAAATTCGGAGATCCCCAAAAATTTAAGGGGGGTGCAAAGGAACCTCAAAAATTAATGGGGGGCAGAAGGGATCCCAAAAATTAAATGAGGGGACCCCCAAAAACTGAAGAGGAAGGAACTAAAACCCCAAAATTAAATGGGGGAGGGGATCCCCAAAATTTTGGGGGGCACAAGGACCCCCAAAATTAAAGAAGAACCAAAGAAATCCCAAAATTAAATTCGGGGTCCCCAAAATTAAAGAGGGGGCAAAGAGACCCCAAAAATTAAGGGGAAGAACCAAAAAACCCCAAAAATTAAACGAGAGGGGGGTCCCCAAAAATTTAAAGAGTGCAAACAAAGAGAGCCCAAAATTAACAAAGGGGGGAGGGTCACCCCAAAATTCCTCACCTGCCACCTTCAGCTTCTTGCCGGGGGCCAGGTCGTAGGGGGCAGTGCCGGGGGGTTTTTTCGGGGCCCCTTTTTTGGAGGAGTCTGGCCGGGGGGAGGGGCACCCCGCTGTCCCTCGTAGGCTTTTGAGCTAGGCCAGCCAGCCTTCAGCTGAGCCCTCGTGGGGTCTGGGAGCAGGTTTTTTTGGGGGACACCCAAAAATCGCCCCCGGCCCCCCTTACACCGTGCGGTCCTTGATGAGGGCGCTGGAGGCGTTCAGGTCCTCCCCAAATCAGCGACACGGCCCCGCCGGAGCAGCGACAGCTCCGGCTCCGTCCAGCGAGATCTGGGGTTTTTGGGGGGATTTTGGGAATTTTGGGGGTCCCGGAATTTTGGGGGGAATTTTGGGGTGTCCTGGAGGAGATCTGGGGTTGTTTTGGGGGGTTTGAGCAGGTTTAGGGGGTTCAGCTCCTCCCCAAATCGCGACACAGCCCTCATGAGCAGATCCGTCCAGCGAGATCTGGGGTTTTTGGGGGGGTTTCGGGAATTTTGGGGGGTCCCGGGAATTTTGGGGGTTTGGGGAAATTTGGGTGTCCTAGAGGGAATCTGGGGGGATATCTGGGGGATTTGAGACGGTTTTGGGAGGTTCAGCTCCTCCCAAATCGCGACACAGCCCCGTGGATCATCGACAGCTTCGGCTCCGATCAGTGGGATGCGAGATTTTGGGGATATTCGGGAAATTTTGGGGGATCCCGGGAATTTTGGGGGGTTTGGGGGGAATTTGGGGGTGTCCTGGAGGAGGTCTGGGGATTGTTTTGGGGGGCTTGGTGGAAATTTGGGGATTCAGCTCCTCCCCAAATCGCGACACTGCCCATGAGCAGTCTAGACAGCGGACCTGGAGTTTTTGGGGGATTTTGGGAATTTTGGGGGTCCCGGAAAATTTCGGGGTTTCGGCGGAATTTAGGGGTCCTAGAGAGGGAATTCTGGGGAATATTTGGGGGATTTGAGGCGGTTTTGGGAGGTTCAGCTCCTCCCAAATCATAGCGACACAGCCCCGTGGAGCAGCGTACAGCCCTGGCCTCATCCAGCTAGAGATCTGGGGTTTTGGGGGATTTCCGGGAATTTTGAGGGTCCCGAAAAATTTGGGGGTTTGGGGGAATTTAGGGGTGTCCCTGGAGGAGGTCTCAGTGGTTTTGGGGGATTTGGGGAGCTAGTGGGATTCAGCTCCTCCCCAAATCGCCACACGCCTCATGAGCAGCGACAGCTCCGGCCCGGTCCAGCGAGATCTGGGGTTTTGGGGGATTTTGGGAATTTTAGGGGTCCCGGAAAATTTAGGGGGGTCCTGAAGTGGGATGTCTGGGAGGGCAGTTTTAGAGTTGGTGGGGGTTCAGGTCCTCCCCAAAATTTTCCTAGAATTTCCCAAAATTCAAATTCCCCAAATCTCCCCAAATTTCCCCAATCTTCCCCAAATGCTTTCCCAAATTTCCTCCAAAATCTCTAAGAATCTCTAGGGGTGCCCCCAAGTTTCCCCAGTTCCCCAGATTCCCCCAAAGTTTCTGATTCCCCTGATTCCTAGGATTCCCCAAGGTGCCACAGGTGCCAGGAGATTTCTTGAGATTTAAGGATTCCCCCAGAGATTTCCTGAGGATTCTCTGGAGATTTCCCCAAAGTCTCTGGGATTCTAGGTTCCCTAGGTTCTATAGGAACACCCCATGTCCTCCCCAAGGTTTTCCCAGGTTCCCCAAGAGTTCTAGAATCTCTAGGTTGCCCCAAGTCCCAAATCAGGTTGCCACAAGTCTCCCAAGATCTTTATACAGATCTCTGAGTTTCACAGAGTTTCTATCCCAATTCTATACACAGATCATTTTGGTTTCTGATGGTTTCCCCAAGTTCTGAGTTTTCCAGGTTCTGGAGTTCCCAGAACATACAGGTTGCCTGATTTCCTAAGGTGCTCCCCTTACAGGTGCCTGGATTCTATACAGGTCCCTCAGGAGTTTTCCCCAAGTTTCTGGGGTCCCCAAGGTTCCTGGATTCTGAGTGCCACAGGTTGCATGGGGTACTCCCAGGATCTTCTAGGTTCTCGGGTTTCGGTGCCTGATTCTAGGTTCTCCCAGGTTGCCAGTATACAATTTCCCAAGGTTCTAGGGATTCCCATTTCTGATCTCCTGGGATTCTAGGTTCACAAAATTTAAAGGTCCTCCCCAGGTTCCTAGGTTCTCCCGGGTTTCCCAAGGTTCATCGGAGTCCCTGATTTCAGATCTTGATTCCCCATCTCCTAGATCTCCCCAAAGTTCCCCAGAGTTCTAGTTTCCTAGGGGTTTATGGGTTCTAAGGTTTTCCCCAAGTGCCCAGGTGCTATGCTACAGATTTCCCCAAGGTTCTAGGTTCTAAGGTTTCTGAGTTCACAAGGATTTTCTAGGTTCTAGGTACTCCCCAAATTAAAACTAGGTTTCCCCAGGTTCAAGTCAGTTCTGGGGTTTCCCTGGTTACTCTCGATTTCCCAAGGGTGCCTAGGAGTTTTCCCCAGGTTTCGTTTTCCCCAGGTTCCCTAAGAGTTCCCCAAAGATTTCCCTAGGGATTTCCTATAAGTTTCCTCCCCAGGTTACAAGGGGCCTACTGATTTCTCAGATTACAAAGGTTTCAGAAATTTTCCCCCTGAGTTCTCCAGGTGCCACATCCCCAAGGGTTCCTGGTCTGTCTAGATTCCCCCAAGTTCTAGGGTCTCTCAGGATTCTAGGATTCCCCAAGGTTCTCCCAGAGTTCCTACTGATTCCCCAGGTTCTATCAGATTCCCCAAATTCCCCCAAGGATTTTTCCCCAGGTTCCCTCCAAATTCCCCAGTTTCCCTCAAGTTCTGATTTTCCTAGGTGCCAGGTCCTCAGGGGTTTCCCCAAAGATTTTCCACACAGGATTCCCCAAGATTTCCCCAAGTTCCCCCAGATTTTCCCCAGTCTTAAAAGGTTCCCCGTCTCTGTCTCCCCCGTCCCCAGTCCCCACTTAGCTCACCCTTGGGTTGCAGCTGCCGTCAGTGAGCTCCCCAGGCGGAGAACGCGTGCCCTGCGGCTGCAAGATCTCGCCCACCTGCAACGGCAAACTGGGCAAACTGGGAGCACTGGGAGGGCAAACTGGGAGCACTGGGATAGACTGGGAGGGACCGCAACGGAAAACTGGGAGCACTGGGAACACTGGGAGGGACTGCAACGGCAAACTGGGGAACACTGGGAGCACTGGGAGGGCAAACTGGGAGCACTGGGATAGACTGGAAACACTGGGAGAGACCGCAACGGGAAACTGGGATACTGGGAGGGACTGGGAGGGGAAACTGGGAGCACTGGGATAGACTGGGAGAGACCGCAACGGGAAACTGGGATACTGGGAGGGACTGAGGGGAAACTGGGAGCACTGGGAGCACTGGGAGGGCAAACTGGGAGCACTGGGATAGACTGGGAGGGACCGCGAACGAAACTGGGAGCACTGGGAACACTGGGAGGGACTGCAACGGCAAACTGGGAACACTGGGAGCACTGGGAGGGCAAACTGGGAGAGACTGCAACGGGACTGGGATACTGGGAACACTGGGAGGGACTGGGAGGGACTGGGAGGGGAAACTGGGAGCACTGGATAGACTGGGAGGGACTGGGAACACTGGGAGCACTGGGAGGGACTGGGAGCACTGAGGGACTGGGAGCACTGGATAGACTGGGAGGGACTGCAACGGAAACTGGGAGCACTGGGAGCACTGGGAGGGACTGGGAGGGACTGGGAGGACTGGGAGGGGGAAACTGGGAGCACTGGGCAAACTGGGCAAACTGGGAGCACTGGGAGGGACTGGGAGCACTGGGAGGGGAAACTGGGAGGGACTGGGAGGGACTGGGGAACACTGGGAGGGCGCAAACTGGGAGAGACCGCAATGGCACTGGATACTGGGAACACTGGGAGGGACTGGGACGGCAAACTGGGAGCACTGGGAGGGACTGGGAGGGAAACTGGGAGCACTGGGATAGACTGGGAGGGACTGCAACGGCAAACTGGGAGGGATTGGGAGGGACTGCAAGGGGAAACTGGGCAAACTGGGAACACTGGGAGGGACTGGGAACACTGGGAGGGGACTGGGAGGGAAACTGGGAGTACTGGGAGCACTGGGAGGGGACTGGGAGGGAAACTGGGAGCACTGGGATAAACTGGGAGGGACTGCAACGGAAACTAGGGCAAACTGGGAGCACTGGGAGGGGAAACTGGGAGCACTGGGAGCACTGGGAGGGACTGGGAGGGGAAACTGGGAGCACTGGGATAGACTGGGAGGGACTGCAACGGAAACTGGGCAAACTGGGAGCACTGGGAGGGACTGGGGACGGCAGACTGGGAGCACTGGGAGGGACTGGGAAACTGGGAGCACTGGGAGGGGACTGGGACGGCAAACTGGGAGCACTGGGAGGGACTGGGAGGGGAAACTGGGAGCACTGGGAGGGACTGGGAGGGACTGGGAGCACTGGGATAGACTGGGAGGGACTGCAACGGAAACTGGGAACACTGGGGAACACTGGGAGGGGGAAACTGGGGAGTACTGGGAGGGACTGGGAGGGACTGCAACGGAAACTGGGCAAACTGGGAACACTGGGAGGGACTGGGAGGGGAAACTGGGAGCACTGGGAGGGACTGGGAGGGACTGCAACGGAACTTCGGATACTGGGAGTACTGGGAGGGACTGGGAGGGACTGCAACGGGACTGGGCAGACTGGGCAAACTGGGGAGGGACTGGGGATACTGGGGATACTGGGAGCACTGGGAGCACTGGGAGGGACTGGGAGAGACTGGGGATGCTGGGAGGGCAAACTGGGAGACACTGGGAACACTGGGCAAACTGGGAAAGCAAACTGTGCAAACTGGGAGAGACTGGAACGGCAAACTGGGCAAACTGGGAGCAGTGGGAGGGCAAACTGGGTAAACTGGGAATACTGGGAGTTACTGGGAGGGATTGGGAGAGACTGGAACGGCAAACTGGGAATACTGGGAGCACTGGGAGAGACAAACTGGGAGGGACTGGGAGCCCAAACTGGGACCCAAACCTGAACTGGGATCCAAACTGGGACCAGTAACAGCCAAACTGGGACCAGTAACACTCAAACTGGGACCAGTAACACCCACTGAACCCAAACTGGGACCAGTAACAGCCAAACTGGGACCAGTAACACTCAAACTGGGACCAGTAACACCCACTGAACCCAAACTGGGACCAGTAACAGCCAAACTGGGACCAGTAACATCCACTGAACCCAAACTGGGACCAGTAACAGCCAAACTGGGACCAGTAACACACAATGAACCCAAACTGGGACCAGTAACACCCAAACTGGGACCAAACTGGGACCAAACTGGGACCAGTGAGCCCCGCCCTGCCCCGGAACCCGGAAGCGCCGGAACTTTTCTTTGGGGCGTCGCTCCCAGCCCGACCCCTCCCCGCACGGACCCACCGGAAGTCCCCCCGAGCCGGAAGTTTCTCGGCGCTCCCAACCCCCGCCACATTTGTACCAAACCCCCAAATTCCCGGGGTCGCCCTCCCCCCTCACTTTGGTGGACGCTGACGTCATCGCCGCCGCTCCCGGCCCGTCCGGCCGCCGCCGCCGCTGCGGCTCCGCGATGGTTCCGGGGGGAGGGGACGCCGCGGCCGCCGCTGCCGCCGCCTCACGAGGCCACGCCCCTTCCGCGCCCTCCGCGCGCTGATTGGCTGATTTTAACCCCGCCCACCTCACCGCGCGCTGCCATTGGTCAATCTCAACTTTCGCCTCCGCTGCCTCACGAGGCCCCGCCCCTTCCCCCGCCCCTCCGCGCGCTGATTGGCTGAGCCTGACCCCGCCCACCTCGCCGCGCATTCCCATTGGTCAATCCCAATTTCTGCCTCCCGCCGCCTCACGAGGCCACGCCCCTCCCCGCCTTCCGCGCGCTGATTGGCTGAGCCTGACCCCGCCCACCTCATGGCGCGCTGCCATTGGTCGATCCCAACTTCCGCCTCCGCCGCCTCACGAGGTCACGCCCCTTCCCGCCCTCCGCGCGCTGATTGGCTGATTCTAACCCCGATCACCTACCGCGCGCTGCCATTGGTCAATCTCAACTTCCGCCTCCGCCGCCCTCACGAGGTCACGCCCCTTCCGCGCGCTGATTGGCTGATTTTAACCACGCCCACCTCACCGCGCGTTCCCATTGGTCAATCCCAACTTCCGCCTCCGCCCTCTCGTTGCTCCCGGACCCCAAAATCCGCGTTTTTCACCCCAAAAGTTCCTTTTTTTTTTTGTTAAAAACCACCAAAACCAGCCAGAAACCAGAAAACAACAATTCTCTTTATTCATTTAACATTTCCGGGTTCTCTGCGCCGCTCCAGGCGGGAGAAAATTGGTCCTCCAAGGGCGGGGGGCGGAGGGGAGAGTTTTGGGGTGAAAAAAGCGGATTTTGGGTGAAAATGGGGATTTTTTTGGAGTGAAAATTGGAATTTTTTGGGTTGAAAAAGGGGAATTTTTGGAGTGAAAATCGGAATTTTTTTGGAGTGAAAATCAGAATTTTTTGGAGTAAAAATCAGAATTTTTTAGGGCGAAAATCGGGATTTTTTGGGGGTGAAAAAAGCGATTTTTGGGTGAAAATTGGGATTTTTAAGCGAAAATTCGGATTTTTTTTGGGTGAAAAAAAGCGGATTTTTGGGATGAAACTCAGAATTTTTTGGGACGAAAATCAGAATTTTTTAGGGCGAAAATCGGGATTTTTTGGTGTGAAAAAAGCCATTTTTGGGCGAAAATTCGGATTTTTTTTGGGTGAAAAAAAGCGGATTTTTGGGATGAAACTCAGAATTTTTTGGGACGAAAATCAGAATTTTTTGGGACTAAAATCGGGATTTTTTTGAGGCAAAAAAGGGAATTTTTTTGGGTTGAAAATGGGGATTTTTTGGAGTGAAAATCAGAATTTTTTGGAGTGAAAATCAGAATTTTTTAGGGCGAAAATCGGGATTTTTTGGTGTGAAAAAAGCGATTTTTGGGCGAAAATTCGGATTTTTTTTGGGTGAAAAAAGCGGATTTTTGGGATGAAACTCAGAATTTTTTGGGACTGAAAATCAGAATTTTTTGGGAGGTAATCGAGTTTTTTTGTGAGGCAAAAAGCGGAATTTTTTGGGTTGAAAATGGGGATTTTTGGAGTGAAAAATCAGAATTTTTTGGAGTGAAAATCAGAATTTTTTAGGGCGAAAATCGGGATTTTTTGGTGTGAAAAAAGCGATTTTTGGGCGAAAATTCGGATTTTTTTTGGGTGAAAAAAGCGGATTTTTGGGATGAAACTCAGAATTTTTTGGGACGAAAATCAGAATTTTTTGGGACTAAAATCGGGATTTTTTTGAGGCAAAAAAGGGATTTTTTTGGGTTGAAAATGGGGATTTTTTGGAGTGAAAATGTGGAATTTTTTGGAACAAAAATGGGGATTTTTTTCGGGATGAAAATCAGAATTTTTTGGGGCGAAAATCAGAATTTTTTCGGGATGAAAATCAAAATTTTTTGAGGTGAAAAAAGCGGATTTTGGGGGGGAAAATCAAAATTTTTTGGGTAAAAAAAGCGGATTTTTGGGGCAAAAATCGGAAATTTTTGGGACAAAAATCAGAATTTTTTGGGATGAAAATCAGAATTTTTTGAGGCAATAAAATGAGATTTTTGGATGAAAATTTGGATTCTTTTGATGCGAAAAAAGCGAATTTTTTGGGACGAACATCAGAATTTTTTGAGAGAAAAAAAGCGATTTTAGGGTCAAAAATTCGGAGTTTTTTGACGCGAAAAAAGCGGATTTTGGGGACGAAAATCAGAATTTTTTGAGAGAAAAAAAGCGATTTTAGGGTCAAAAATTCGGATTTTTGGGATGAAAAAAGCGGATTTTTGGGGTGAAAAAAGCGGATTTTTTGGGGCAAAAATCAGAATTTTTTGGGATGAAAATCAGAATTTTTTGAGGTGAAAAAGCGAATTTTTAGGACGAAAATGTGGATTTTTTTGACGCAAAAAAAGCGGATTTTTGGGGCGAAAATCAGAATTTTTAGGGACGAAAATCAGAATATTTTGAGGCGAAAAAGCGAATTTTTGGGACGAAAAAAGCGGATTTTTGGGACGAAAATTCGGATTTTTTTGACGCGAAAAAAGCGGATTTTCGGGATGAAAAAAGCAGATTTTTGGGATGAAAAAAGCAGATTTTTGGGGTGAAAAAAGCGGATTTTTGGGGTGAAACCGGGCATGTTTTTGGGGTGAAAAAGCGGATTTTGGGGTGTCAGCGCACCATGTACTCCTTGCGGCGGTGCAGGCGGCTCTGGCACAGCGAGAAAGGGAATTCGGGGTGAAAATGAGAATTTTTTGGGACAAAAATCAGAATTCTTTGGGATGAAAATCAGAATTTTTCGAGCTGAAAAAAGCGATTTTTGGGACGAAAATCAGAATTTTTTGAGATGAAAAAAGCGGGTTTTTGAGATGAAAATCAGAATTTTTTGAGGCGAAAAAAGCGAATTTTTGGGTTGAAAATCGGGATGTTTTTGGGTGAAAAAAGCCGATTTTTAGGATGAAACTGGGGATTTTTTGAGATGAAAAAAGCGGATTTTTGGGATGAAAATCAGAATTTTTTGAGGCGAAAAAGCGAATTTTTGGGACGAAAAAAGCGGATTTTTGGGACGAAAATTCGGATTTTTTTGACGCGAAAAAAGCGGATTTTCGGGATGAAAAAAGCAGATTTTTGGGATGAAAAAAGCGGATTTTTGGGGTGAAACCGGGCATGTTTTTGGGGTGAAAAAGGGGATTTGGGGTGTCAGCGCACCATGTACTCCTTGCGGCGCTGCAGGCGGCTCTGGCACAGCGAGAAAGGGAATTCGGGGTGAAAATGAGAATTTTTTGGGACAAAAATCAGAATTCTTTGGGATGAAAATCAATTTTCGAGCTGAAAAAAGCGATTTTTGGGACGAAAATCAGAATTTTTTGAGATGAAAAAAGCGGGTTTTTGAGATGAAAATCAGAATTTTTTGAGATGAAAAAAGCGGGTTTTTGAGATGAAAATCAGAATTTTTTGAGGCGAAAAAAGCGAATTTTTGGGTTGAAAATCGGGATGTTTTTGGGTGAAAAAAGCGGATTTTTAGGATGAAACTGGGGATTTTTGAGATGAAAAAAGCGGATTTTGGGATGAAAATCAGAATTTTTGAGGCTAGAGCGAATTTTGGGACCTGAAAAGCGGATTTTTGGGACTAAAAATTGGATTTTTTTGATCGCTAGCGGATTTTCGAGGATAAAAGCAGATTTTACAGGATGAAAAAGCGGATTTTTAGGGGTGAAAAAAAGCGGATTTTTGGGGTGAAACCGGGCATGTTTTTGGGGTGAAAAAGGGGATTTGGGGTGTCAGCGCACCATAATGCTCCCTTATGCGCGAGCTGCAGGCGGCTCTGGCACAGCGAGAACGGGAATTGAGGTGAAAATGAGAATTTTTGGGACAAAATCAGAATTCTTTGGGATGAAAATCAATTTTCGGAGCTGAAAAAAGCGATTTTTGGGACGAAAAATCAGAATTTTTGAGATGAAAAAAGCGGGTTTTTGAGATGAAAATCAGAATTTTTTGAGATGAAAAAAGCGGGTTTTTGAGATGAAAATCAGAATTTTTTGAGGCGAAAAAAGCGAATTTTTGGGTTGAAAATCGGGATGTTTTTGGGTGAAAAAAGCCGATTTTTAGGATGAAACTGGGGATTTTTTGAGATGAAAAAAGCGGATTTTTGGGATGAAAATCAGAATTTTTTGAGGCGAAAAAGTGAATTTTTGGGACGAAAAAAGCGGATTTTTGGGTCGAAAATTCGGATTTTTTTGACGCGAAAAAAGCGGATTTTCGGGATGAAAAAAGCCGATTTTTAAGACAAAAAAAGCGATTTTTGGGGATGAGAACCAGTGTTATTTTGGGGTGAAAAAGGGGATTTGGGGTGTCAGCGCACCATGTACTCCTTGCGGCGGTGCAGGCGGCTCTGGCACAGCGAGAACGGGAATTTGGGGTGAAAATCAGAATTTTTTGGGACAAAAATCAGAATTTTTTGGGATGAAAATCAGAATTTTTCGAGCTGAAAAAAGCGATTTTTGGGGCAAAAATCAGAAATTTTGGGGGTGAAAATCAGAATTTTTTGAGAGAAAAAAAGCGATTTTAGGGTCAAAAGTCGGATTTTTGAGCGAGGGCGGATTTTAGAGGTGAAAAAGCGGATTTTTGGGGGTGAAAATCAAGAATTTTTGGAACAAAAAATCAGAATTCTTTGGGATGAAAATCAAAATTTTTTTGATCTTGAAAAAGCGGATTTTTGGGACGAACATCAGAATTTTTTGAGGCGAAAAAGCGAATTTTTGAGTCGAAAATTCGGATTTTTCTGACGCGAAAAAAGCAGATTTTTGGGATGAAAAAAGCGGATTTTTGGGGTAAAACCAGTGTTATTTTGGGGTGAAAAAGCGGATTTTGGGGTGTCAGCGCACCATGTGCTCCTTGCGGCGCTGCAGGCGGCTCTGGCACAGCGAGAACGGGAATTTGGGGTGAAAATGAGAATTTTTTGGGACAAAAATCAGAATTCTTTGCGATGAAAATCAGAATTTTTTGAGATGAAAAAAGCGGATTTTTGAGTCGAAAATTCGGATTTTTCTGACGCGAAAAAAGCGGATTTTTGGGCGAAAATTCGGATTTTTTTGGGGTGAAAAAAGCGGATTTTTGGAACAAAAATCAGAATTTTTTGGGATGAAAATCAGAATTTTTTGACATGAAAAAAGCGATTTTTGGGTCGAAAATTCGGATTTTTTTGACGCGAAAAAAGCGGATTTTTAAGACGAAAAAAGCGATTTTTGGGGATGAGAACCAGTGTTATTTCGGGGTGAAAAAGCGGATTTTGGGGTGTCAGCGCACCATGTACTCCTTGCGGCGGTGCAGGCGGCTCTGGCACAGTGAGAACGGGAATTTGGGGTGAAAATGAGAATTTTTTGGGACAAAAATCAGAATTCTTTGGGATGAAAATCAATTTTCGAGCTGAAAAAAGCGATTTTTGGGACGAAAATCAGAATTTTTTGAGATGAAAAAAGCGGGTTTTTGAGATGAAAATCAGAATTTTTTGAGATGAAAAAAGCGAATTTTTGGGTTGAAAATCGGGATGTTTTTGGGTGAAAAAAGCGGATTTTTAGGATGAAACTGGGGATTTTTTGAGATGAAAAAAGCGGATTTTTGGGATGAAAATCAGAATTTTTTGAGGCGAAAAAGCGAATTTTTGGGACGAAAAAAGCGGATTTTTGGGACGAAAATTCGGATTTTTTTGACGCGAAAAAAGCGGATTTTTGGGATGAAAAAAGCGGATTTTTGGGGTGAAACCGGGCATGTTTTTGGGGTGAAAAAGGGGATTTGGGGTGTCAGCGCACCATGTACTCCTTGCGGCGCTGCAGGCGGCTCTGGCACAGCGAGAACGGGAATTCGGGGTGAAAATGAGAATTTTTTGGGACAAAAATCAGAATTCTTTGGGATGAAAATCAGAATTTTTTGAGATAAAAAAGTGGATTTTTGAGACGAAAAAAGTGGATTTTTTGGGGTGAAAATCAGAATTTTTTGGGATGAAAATCAGAATTTTTCGAGCTGAAAAAAGCGATTTTTGGGACGAAAATCAGAATTTTTTGAGATGAAAAAGCGGGTTTTGAGATGAAAAATCAGAATTTTTTGAGGCGAAAAGAAAAGCGAATTTTGGGTTGAAAATCGGGATGTTTTTGGGTGAAAAAAGCCGATTTTTAGGATGAAACTGGGGATTTTTTGAGATGAAAAAAGCGGATTTTTGGGATGAAAATCAGAATTTTTTGAGGCGAAAAAGCGAATTTTTGGGACGAAAAAAGCGGATTTTTGGGACGAATTGATTTTTGAGCCGGCAGCGGATTTTCGCGGGATGAAAAAGCAGATTTTGGGATGAAAAAGCAGATTTTTGGGGTGAAAAGCCGGATTTTTGGGGGTGAAACCGGGCATGTTTTTGGGGTGAAAAAGGGGATTTGGGGTGTCAGCGCATCTTCATGTACCTCTGCTGCAAGCTGGCTCTGGCACAGCGAAACGGGAATTCGGGGGTGAAAATGAGAATTTTTGGGACAAAAATCAGAATTCTTTGGGATGAAAATCAATTTTCGAGAGCTGAAAAAAGCGATTTTTGGGACGAAAATCAGAATTTTTGAGATGAAAAAAGCGGGTTTTGAGATGAAAATCAGAATTTTTTGAGATGAAAAAAGCGGGTTTTGAGATGAAAATCAGAATTTTTGAGAAAAAAGCGAATTTTTGGGTTGAAAATCGGGATGTTTTTGGGTGAAAAAGCCGATTTTAGGATGAAACTGGGGATTTTTGAGATGAAAAAAGCGGATTTTGGGATGAAAAATCAAGAATTTTTGAGGCGAAAAAGTAGAATTTTTGGGACTAAAGCGGATTTTGGGTCGAAAATTCGGATACTACGTAAAAAGCGGATTTTCGAGGATAAAACGATTTTTAAAGACAAAAGCGATTTTGGGATGAGAACCAGTGTTATTTTGGGGTGAAAAGGGGTTCAGTGTCATGCACTCCTTCTTGGGCTGCAGGCATCTGGCGATAGCGAAACGGGGAATTTGGGGTGAAAATCAGAATTTTTTGATGCAGCGGATTTTTGGGTTGAAACACGAATTTTTTGAGGTGAAAAAAAGCGGATTTTTGAGATGAAAATCAGAATTTTTTGAGAGAAAAAAAGCGATTTTAGGGTCGAAAATTCGGATTTTTTTGACGCGAAAAAAGCGGATTTTGGGCGAAAATTCGGATTTTTTTGGGGTGAAAAAAGCAGATTTTTGGGGCGAAAATCAGAATTTTTTGGGACAAAAATCAGAATTTTTGAGTAGCTAAAATTTTGGATCGATTTTTGACGCAAAAGCGATTTTAGGGGCAGCATGGATTTTGGGGTGAAACTGGGCATGTTTTGGGGTGAAAGCGGATTTTGGGGTGTCAGCGCACCATGTATCCTCTGGCGGCTGCAGCGGCTCTGGCACAGCCGAAGAACGGGAATTTGGGGTGAAAATGAGAATTTTTGGGACAAAAATCAGAATTCTTTGGGATGAAAATCAATTTCGAGCTGAAAAAAGCGATTTTTGGGACGAAAATCAGAATTTTTCGAGCTGAAAAAGCGGGTTTCGAGATGAAAAATCAGAATTTTTGAGATGAAAAAGCGTAATTTTTGGGTTGAAAAATCGGGATGTTTTTGGGTGAAAAAAGCGGATTTTTAGGATGAAACTGGGGATTTTTGAGATGAAAAAAGCGATTTTTGGGACGAAAATCAAATTTTTTGAGGCGAAAATAAAAGCGTAGAATTTTTGGGAGATCTAAAAAGCGTAATTTTGGGATCTGAAAAATCCGATTTTTTGACCAGCAGATTTTCCGAGATGAAAAAGCCGATTTTTAAGACAAAAAAAGCGATTTTTGGGGATGAGAACCAGTGTTATTTTGGGGTGAAAAAGGGGATTTGGGGTGTCAGCGCACCATGTACTCCTTGCGGCGCTGCAGGCGGCTCTGGCACAGCGAGAACGGGAATTCGGGGTGAAAATCAGAATTTTTTGATGCAAAAAAAGCGGATTTTTTGAGATGAAAATCAGAATTTTTTGAGAGAAAAAAAGCAATTTTTGGGTAGAAAATTGGATTTTTTGACGTATGAGCGGATTTTTGAGATGACAAAAGCGGATTTTTGGGACGAAAAAAGCGGATTTTTGGGGTGAAAACCGGGCATGTTTTTGGGGTGAAAAAGCGGATTTTTGGGGTGTCAGCGACCATGTGCACTCTTCTTGGCGTGCAGGTGCTTTGGCACACGCCCATGGCACAGCAGCACAGCCCTGACGATGAAGCAGTTATGGCAGCCTCTCGTTACAGCGAGTAGATCTTTATCGAGACGCTACAAAGGGATTTTTGGGGGTTTTGGGGGGTTTTGAGAGTTTGGGGGTTTTTGGGGTTTTTGGAGGGGTTTTAGGGGGTTTTAGAGTTTGGCGGGGTTTTTTGGGGTTTTTTGGAGGGGCTTTTAGGGGGTTGGGGGTTTGGGGATTTTGGGGGTTTTGGAGTTTTTGGGGGTTTTAGGATTTGGGAGTTTTTCTTTTGGGGTTTTTGGGGTTTTTGGCATTTTGGGAGGTTTTGTGGGATTTTTTAGTATTGGGGGTTTTGAGGTTTTTGGGGTTTTTGGGGGTTACTGGGGGATTTTTGTTCTTTGGAGCTGGGAAGTTTTTGGGAGGATCTTTTGGGGGATTTTTGGGGGATTTTTTGGGGGTTTCTTGGAGTTTTTGGGGTTTTAGGGAGTTTAGGAGTCTTTTGAGGGGTTACTGGGGTCCTTGGGGTTTTTGGGTCTTTTTAGGTTTGGGGTTTTGGGTTTTGCTTTTGGAAGTTTTAGATCTTTTGGGGGCTTTTGGAGCTTTTGGGGGAGTTTAGGGGGTTTTGGGAGATCTGGGGCGTTTGAGGTTACTGGGGTTTGAGAGGTTTTTGTTTTTGTGGGGGTTACTGGGGATTTTTGGGGGGTTCTTTGGAGTTTTTGGGAGGCTGGGAGGTTTGGGGGATTTTTGTGATTTTTGGGGGTCTTTTGGGAGGTTTTAGGGGCCTGTTTTTGATGAGTTTAGGGGCTTTGGGGGTTTTGGAGCCTTTTGGGTTTTGGGGGTTTGGGGGTTTTGGGTTTTGGGGGTTTTTGGAGTTTGGGAGATTTTTGGGGGCTTTTTGGAGTTTTGGGGGAGTTTAGGGGTTTTGGGGAGATTTGGGGGTTTTTGAGGGGTTACTGGGGGGTTTTTGGGGTTTTTTGGGGGTTTTTGGGGAGTTACTGATTTTTGGGGGTCTTTGGGTTTTGGGAGGTTTGGGGGGTTTGGGAAGTTCTAGGGGATTTTTGGGGGTTTTGAGGTTTTTTAGTGGTTTAGGGGTTTGGGGGGTTTGGGGGAGCTTTTGGGAGGAGTTTTGGGAGTTTTGGGAGATTTTAGGGGTTTTTGGGTTTTTGGGGGCTTTGGGGTTTTATGGGGAGTTTTGGAGTTTTGGGGTTTGGAGGGATTTGGGAAGAATTTTGGAAGTGATTTTGGGAATCCTGGCAGGAATTCCAGAGAATTTCGGGGGGCAGTTTGGAGATCCCGGGGGAGGGACTTTGGGGGCAAATTGGAATTTTGGGACCCCCAAAATCGCCAAAAACCCCCCAAAACCCCCCAAAAAGCAACCCCAAAAACACAACCCTCCCAAACCCCGAGAAAACCCCAAAAAACCTAAACCCCCAAAACCCTAGCTCCAAAACCCACCAATACTCCCAAAACCCCCAAAAGACCCCAAATCCCCAAAACCCCTAAAAGCCAAATTCCCAGAGACCATCCAAAAACCCCCAAAAGCCCTTTTAGATCCCCAGGCCCCAAAAGACCCCAGGCCCCCAAGGCCCCCAAATCCTCCAGGGACCCCAATAGCCCCCCAGGACCCCCCAAAGTCCCCTTCGGGGACCCGAATCTCCCCAAAATCACCTAAAATCCCCAAAAGTTCCCCCCAAATCCCCCCTCAAGGACCCCCCAAATCCCCCCAAATCCCCCAAATCCCCTGAAGGGACCCTAAATCTCCCCAAATCCCCTCAGGACCCCAAAACCCTAAATTCCCCCCAGAACCCCCAAAATTCCCCCCAAATCCTCTTCAGGATACCCCAAACCCCCCAGGACCCCCAAATCCCCAAATTCCCCAAACCCCCAGGACCCCCAAATCCCCCCAAACCCCCCAGGAGCCCCCAAATCTCCCCAAATCCCCCAGGACCCCCAAATCCCCCAAATCTCCCCCAAATCCCCCAGGACCCCCAAATCCCCCAAACCCCCCAGGACCCCCAAATCCCCCAGGACCCAAACCCCCCAGGACCCCCAAACCCCCCCAGATCTCCCCAAATCCCCCAGGACCCCCAAATCCCCCCAAATCCCTCCAAGAACCCCCAACCCCCCCCAGGATCCCCAAATCCCCAAATCCCTCCAAGGACCCCAAAATCCCCCAAATCCTCCCTAAATCCCCCAGGACCCCCAAATCCCCCAAAGTCCCCCAAAGCCCCCCAAACCCCCAAATCTCCCCCAAATCCCCCTCAAGGACTAAATCTCCCCCAGGATCCCCAAATCTTTCCCCAAATCCCCCTCAAGAACCCCCAAATCCCCAAACTCCTCCAAATCTCCCCAAATTCCCCCTCAGTCCCCTCAGGACCCCCAATCCCCAAATCCTCCAGAACATCCCAACCCCCCAGGACCCCCAAATCCCCCAAATCCCCCAAATCCCCCCAAATCCCCTCAAGGACCCCCAAATCCCCCAAATCCCCCAAAACCCCCAAAACCCCCAAATCCCCCCAAGTCTCCCCCAAATCCCCTCAAGGACCCCAAATCTCCCCTAAGTCCCCCAAATCTCCCCCAAATCCCCCAGGACCCCCAAATCCCCCAGGACCCCCCAAATCCCCCAAAGCCCCCGGGCTCACTCAGTGAAGTCCCTCGTGGGTGAAGGGCACGTCCCCGATCAGCACGTCGAGTGCACGTTGGAAAAAAATGCCCAGCAGCACCTGGGGGGCCCACGGGAATTTGGGGGGTCCCAGGAGGATTTTAGTCCCGAGGAAATTTGTAGGGGTCCTGAGGGGATTTTGGGGGCGTCCTGAGGGGAATTTGGAAAGGTCCCTGAGGGAATTTGTCAGAGGAGTCCCAGGAGGATTTTGAGGGGTCCTGAGACAATCTGGGGGGGTCCCAGGGGGATTTTGGGGGGTCCCAGGAGGATTTTGGGGGGTCCCAGAGAATACGGGGGTCCCGAGAAATTTTGGGGGGTCCTGAGGGGATTTTGGGGCCCTGAGGGGAATTTGGGGGTCCCAGGAGGGATTTTGAGGGGGTCCTGAGACAATCTGGGGGGTCCCAGGGGGATTTTGGGGGTCGAGGAAAATTTTGGGGGTCCCAGTGGGACTTTGGGGGGTCCTGAGGGAATTTGGGGGTCCTGAGGGGATTTTGGGGGTCCCAGGAGGATTTTGAGGGGTCCTGAGACAATCTGGGGGTCCCAGGGGGATTTTGGGGGGTCCCAGGAGGATTTTGGGGGGTCCCAGAGGAAATTTTAGGGGTCCTGAGGGGAATTTGGGGGTCCCAGGAACATTTGAGGGGTCCTGAGGGGATCTGGGGAGTCCCAAATAATCTTTGGCAAGTCCCAAAATAATTTTGGGGGGTCCCGAGGAGATTTGGGGGGTCCCAAGTAAATTTTGGGGGGTACCAGGAGAATTTTAGGGGGTCCCAAGTAAATTTTGGGGGGGTACCAGGGAGGATTTTGGGGGGTCCTGAGGAGATTTTGGGGGGGTCTTGAGGGGATTTTGGGGGTCCCAAATAAACTTTGGGGGGTCCTAAATGTGATTTGGGGGGTCCCAGGAGGATTTTGGGGGGTCCCAGGAGAATTTTTAGGGGGGTTCTTGGGGGGCTTTTGGGGGGTCTCAGGGGAGATTTAGAGGGGTACTGAGGAGTTTTTGGGGGGTCCCAAATGATTTTGAGGGGTCCTGAGACAATCTGGGGGGTCCCAGGGGGATTTTAGGGGGGTCCCAAAGGGATTTTGGGGGTCCCAAGAAAATTTTGGAGGGTCCCAGGAGGATTTTGGGGGTCGAAGAAATTTTTGGGGGAGTCCCAGGGGGCTTTGAAGTCCTGAGGGGAGTTTTGGGGGTCCCAGATAAATTTTGGGGGGTCCCAAAAGGATTTTGGGGGTCCCGAGGAAATTTTGGGGGGTCCCAGGAGGATTTTGGGGGTCCCAAATAAATTTTTGGGGGTCCCCAGGAGATTTTGGGGGGTCCCGAAGAAATTTTGGGGGTCCCAGGAGGATTTTGGGGGGTCCCGAAGAAATTTTGGGGGTCCCAGGGGGCTTTGGGGGTCCTGAGGGGATTTTGGGGGTCCCAGATAAATTTTGGGGGGTCCCAAAAGGGATTTTTAGGGGGTCCCAAGGAAACCACAGGGGGGTCCCAAGTAAATTTTGGGGGTCCCGAGGGAAATTTTGGGGGGTCCCAAGTAAATTTTAGGGGGTCGAGGGAAATTTTGGGGGTCCCAGGAGGATTTTGAGGGGCCCAGGAGGATTTTGGGGGGTCCCAAATAGAATTTGGAGGGTCCCAGGGGAATTTTGGGGGGAGTCCTGAAAAGATTTTGGGGGCCCAAAGAGAATTTCAGGGGGTTCAGGGGAATTTTGGGGGTCCCAAAATAATTTTGAGGGGGGGGTCCCAGGGGGGATTTGGGGTGGGGAGGGGGCTTTTGAAGGTTTGGAGCCCCCCAAAAAAATAAGTACGGGGGACCCCACCCAAAAATCTCCTCGGATCCCGTTTTGGGGGTCCCCAAAACCCAGGACCCCAAAAATCCCTCAGGGACCCCAAAATCCTCTTGGGACCCCAAGGGACTCCCAAAAATTCCTCCAGGACGCCCCAAAATCTAAAATCCCAAACAGGGACCCCCAAAATCCTCCAGTCCCACAGGAACCCTCTAAAATCCCCAAAATTCCCCCAGGACCCCAAACCCCCAAGACCCCCAAAATTCCTCCAGGACCCCCAAAACCCCCCAAAATTCCCCAATAGGGACCCCCAAAACCCCCAAAATTCCCCAATAGGGACCCCCAAAAAATCCCGAAATCCCAACAGTGACCCCCAAAATCCCTCCCAGTCCCACAGGGACCCCCTAAAATCCCAAAATCTCCAGGACCCCCAAAATTCCCCAAAACCCCCCAAAATCCCCAAATTTCTCTACAAGGACCCCCAAACCCCCAAGACCCCCAGGACCCCCAAAATCCCCCAGGACCCCCAAAATCCCAACAGGGACCCCCCAAAAATCCCTCTCAGTCCCACAGGGACCCCAAAAATCCCCAAAACCCCCAGGACCCCCAAAAATCCCCCAGGACCCCCAAAATTCCCCCAAAACCCCAAAAATTCCCAAATTTCCCCAATAGGGACCCCTAAAATCCCCCAAATCCCCCAGGACCCCCAACCCCCCAGGACCCCCAAAATTCCCTCAGGACCCCCAAAAATCCCCAAAAACCCAACAAGGACCCCC
Source organism: Luscinia megarhynchos (assembly GCA_034336665.1). Classification (NCBI taxonomy): domain Eukaryota; kingdom Metazoa; phylum Chordata; class Aves; order Passeriformes; family Muscicapidae; genus Luscinia; species Luscinia megarhynchos. The sequence goes on along the minus strand of JAPFBE010000190.1, from coordinate 32,185 downwards.
AAAATCCCTCCAGGATCCCCTGACAATCCCCCAGGAGCCCCCAAAATCCCCAAATTTTTCCCCCAGGGACCCCCAAACCCCTCCAGCCCCTCCAAAATCCCCAAAATTCCCCACCGGGACCCCCAAAAATCCCCCAAAAATCCCTCCAGGACCCCCCAAAATCCCTCCAGGACCCCCAAAAATCCCCAAAAAATTCCTCCAGGACCCCCAAAATTCCCCCAAAAATCCCCAAATTTCCCCCAGGGACCCCCAAACCCCCCACCCCCCAAAATTCCCCAAAATCCCAACAGGACCCCCCAAAACCACCAAAAATCCCCACAGGGACCCCCAAAAAATCCCCAAAAACCCAACAAGGACCCCCCAAAATCCCTCCAGGACCCCTGACAACACCCCAGGACCCCCAAATCCCCAAAAATCCCAAACAGGGACCCCCAAAAATCCCCAAAAACCCCCCAGGACCCCCCCAAGATCCCCCCAAAATTCCTCCAGGACCCTCGGAATTTCCCCAACAGCGACCCCCCAAAATCCCCAAAATTCCCCAATAGGGACCCCCAAAAATCCCCAAGACCCCCAAAATCCCTCCAGGACCCCCAAAAATCCCCCAAAAACCCAACAGGAACCCCCAAAATCCCGAAATCTCAACAGGGACCCCCAAATTCCCCCTGGACCCCCAAAAATCCCCTCCGAGCCCCCAAAATCCCCAAATTTCCCCCAATAGGGACCCCCAAAAATCCCCAAAATTCCCCAGCGACCCCCAAAACCCTCCCAAGACCCCCAAAATTCCTCCAGGACCCCCAAACTCCCTCAAGACCCCCAAAATCCCCCAAAAATCCCAACAGGGACCCCCCAAAATCCTCAGGGATTCCCAAAATCCCTCCCAGTCCCACAGGGACCACCTAAAAATCCCCAGGACCCCCCAAAAATTCCCCAAAATCCCAACAGGACCCCCCAAAACCACCAAAAAATCCCCACAGGGACCCCCAAAAATCCCCAAAAACCCAACAAGGACCCCCAAAAATCCCTCCAGGACCCCCTGACAACACCCAGGACCCCCAAAATCCCCCAAAATCCCAAACAGGGACCCCCAAAAATCCCCAAAAACCCCCCCAGGACCCCCCCAAGATCCCCCAAAAATTCCTCCAGGACCCTCGGAATTTCCCCAACAGGGACCCCCAAAAATCCCCAAAATTCCCCAATAGGGACCCCCAAAAATCCCAAGACCCCCCAAAATTCCTCCAGGACCCCCCAAAATTCCCCCAAAATCCCAACAGGGACCCCCAAAACCCCAAAAATCCCCAAAAATTCCCCACAGGGACCCCCAAAAATCCCAGAAATCTCAACAGGGACCCCCAAATTCCCCCCTGGACCCCCAAAAATTCCCCCAAAAATTCCTCCAGGATCCCCCAAAAATCCCCAAATTTCCCCAATAGGGACCCCCAAACCCCCCTCCCAGCCCCTCCAAAATCCCCCAAAATCCCAACAGGGACCCCCAAAAATCCCGAAATCTCTACAGGGACCCCCAAATTCCCCCTGGACCCCCCAAAATCCCCCAAAATTCCTCCAGGACCCCCAAAATTCCCCAAAATTCCCCAAAAATCCCCAAATTTCCCCACAGGGACCCCCAAACCCCCTCCCAGCCCCTCCAAAATCCCCAAAATCCCAACAGGGACCCCCAAAAATCCCAAATTTCCCCAATAGGGACCCCCAAAAAATCCCCAAAAAACCCAACAGGGACCCCCAAAACCCCAAAAATCCCCAAAATTCCCCACAGGGACCCCCAAAAATCCCGAAATCTCAACAGGGACCCCCTAAATTCCCCCTGGACCCCCAAAATCCCCAAAATCCCTCAGGATCCCCAAAATCCCCAAATTTCCCCCAATAGGGACCCCAAAAAATCCCCAAAAATTCCCCCAGCGACCCCCAAAACCCTCCCAAGACCCCCCAAAAATTCCTCCAGGACCCCCCAAACTCCCTCCAAGACCCCCCAAAATCCCCAAAAATCCCAACAGGGACCCCCAAAATCCCTCAGGGATTCCCCAAAATCCCTCCCCAGTCCCACAGGAACCACCTAAAATCCCCAAAAATTCCTCCAGGACCCCCAAAAATCCCCAAATTTCCCCACAGGGACCCCCAAAATCCCCAGGACCCCCAAAATTCCCAAAATCCCAACAGGACCCCCAAAATCTCCAAAAATCCCCACAGGGACCCCCAAAAATCCCCAAAAACCCAACAAGGACCCCCCAAAATCCCTCCAGGACCCCCCTGACAACACCCCAGGACCCCCAAAATCCCCCAAAATCCCAAACAGAGACCCCCAAAAATCCCCAAAAACCCCCCAGGACCTCCCAAGATCCCCCAAAATTCCTCCAGGACCCTCGGAATTTCCCCAACAGGGACCCCCAAAAATCCCCAAAATTCCCCAATAGGGACCCCCAAAAATCCCAAGACCCCCCAAAAATTCCTCCAGGACCCCCCAAAATTCCCCCAAAATCCCAACAGGGACCCCCAAAACCCCAAAAATCCCCAAAATTCCCCACAGGGACCCCCAAAAATCCCGAAATCTCAACAGGGACCCCCAAATTCCCCCCTGGACCCCCAAAATCCCCCAAAAATTCCTCCAGGACCACCCAAAATTCCCCAAAAATCCCCAAATTTCCCCCCAGGGACCCCCAAACCCCCTCCCAGCCCCCCCAAAAAATCCCCCAGGACCCCCAAAATCCCTCCCAGTCCACAGGAACCCCCCAAAATTCCCCCCAAAATACCCAAATTCCCCCACAGGACCCCCAAAATCCCTACAGGACGCCCCAAAACCCCCAAAAATTCCCCACAGGGACCCCCAAAAATCCCCAAAACCCCCCAGGACCCCCCAAAATCCCTCCTGGACCCCCCAAAAATCCCCAAATTTCCCGTCCAGGGACCCCCAAACCCCTCCCAGCCCCCTCCAAAAATCCCAAAATTCCCCCAGAACCCCCCAAAACCACCAAAAATCCCCACAGGGACCCCCAAAATCCCCAAAATTCCCCCAGGACCCCCAAAATCTCCAAAATTCCCCCAGGGACCACCCCCAAAACCCCCCAGGAACCCCCCAAAATTCCTCCAGGACCCCCCAAAATCCCCTCCGAGCCCCCCAAAAACCCCCAGGACGCCCCAAAACCCCCAAAAATTCCTCCAGGACCCCCAAACCCCCCAAGACCCCCCAGGACCCCCAAAATCCCCCCAAAAATCCCTCCAGGACCCCCCAAAAATCCCCAAATTTCCCTCAGGGACCCCCAAACCCCTCCCAGCCCCCCAGGACCCCCCAAAAATCCCCCAAAACCCCCAAGAACCCCCAAAATCCCCCAAGACCCCCCAAAATCCCTCCAGGACCCCCAATTTTGCCCCCAGGGACCCCCAAACCCCCTCCCAGCCCCCCCCAAATCCCTCCCCCTCACCAGCATCCCGACGCCCCAGGCGCTGAGCACGAGCCCGCACGCCGCCATCTTGGGCCCGCAGCACAGCAGCGACACCATCGCGACAGCGCCGCGACAGTCGCGGGAGTTCCGGAGTTTTTGGGGTTTTTGGGAGTTTTTGGGGTTTTGGGGTTATTTTGGGATTTTTGGGGGTTTTTGGGGGAGTTTTCCCAGCGAGCGGAGCGGCGGCAGACGAGCCACGCCCTCTGACGTCACCGCGCCCGCTGACGTCACCGCGCCCGCTGACGTCACCGCGGGCGGTACCATCGCCAATCGCGCGGGGGGAGGGGAGGGCTGCCATTGGTTCCCGCGGGATTTTTTGGGGGGAGGCGTTTTGATTAAAAGATTTGGCCACGCCCACTCGCGCGCGTGGGGGGAGGAGAGGGAGGTCGCGCCCCTCCCCACCCGCGCGGGGTCACATGGAGGTGACTTTGTGTGGGGGGGAGGGGGAGGGAGAGGAGCTAAAAATAACGCAGGGCCGCCCCTCCCCCACCGCCCCTCCCCCACAGCGCGGGGATCCCCCACGGCTGAGGGGGGGGGGGAGAGAGCAGTAACGTCACCGCGTTTCTATTTTTGGGCAAAAGCGGCTGAGGGAATTTGGGGGGGGGGAGGGAGTCAGATGGGGACGGGGGGCGCCCTCAACCACCCCGCCCTCCCCACCCCGCCCCTCCCCACCCCCCCCATAAACCCGCCCCTCCCCCCACCCGGGTTTGTTTTTGGGGGGTGGGGGGAGAGGGCAGATCCAGCCCGCCCCGCGGCTGCCGCGAGACCCCGGGACCCCCGAGCCCCCCAGGGATCCTTAATTAACCTTTAATTAACCGCTAATTAACGCTCATTAATCTTTAATTACCGCTCATGAATCTTTAATTATCGCTCGTGAATCTTTAATTAACCCCCCCCAGCCCTAATTAACCTTTAATCGATCTTTAATTAATCCCGAATCAACCCCGCGATCTCCCCTCGGGACCCCCCGACCTTTAATTAATCTTTAATTAACCCTTAATTAATTTTTAATTAACCCTTGACACTCCCCGGGACGCTCCGACCCTAATTAACCTTTAATTAACCTTTAGTTAACCTTTAATTAACCCCTAATTAGCCTTTAATTAAATCCCCGGCCTCACCTCCGGGATATTACGATTCCTAATTAATTTTTAATTAATTTTTAATTAATTTTTAATTAACCCCACGAGCCCCTGCGGGACTCCTTGACCCTTAATTAACCTTTAATTAACCTTTAATAAACCCTTAATTAATTGTTGAGTCCCCCGACCCCTTATTAACCTCTAATTAATCCTTAATTAACCCCTAATTAATCCTTGATTAATCCTTAATTGACCCTTAATTAAACTCTAATTAATCCCTAATAAATCCTTAATTATTCCTTAATTAACCCCAAATCCTTAATTAAACAACTTATTAAATGCCCCTCCCCCACCCCTAATTAACCGCTAATCGCTCTTTAATTAAAGCCTAATTAAACCCTAATTAGAACCTAATTAAACCCGAATTAATCACTAATTAATTCCTAATTAACTCTTATTTAATCCCTAATTAACCCTAATTAACCCCCGCCCCTCCCCCGGGATTCCCCCCGGCGGAGCCCTCCCTACCATCATTGACCCCTCCCCGCCCCCGCCATGAGTTAACCTCCCGGCCCGCCCGTTAGTTAATTAATCAGTGAATTAATTGAGTGAACCCCGCCCACCCCCATGCCCAGGGGGTTCCAGCCGATCAGGAGGACGAGGAGGTACCGGGGGGAGGGGCAGGTAGGAGTGGGGGAGGGGCGCGACACCCCCAAAAAACCCCACGCGGGAATTCCCGCCCCTCCCCCACCCTGCCCCTCCCCCCTCGGGTTTTCCCTGACTTTCCCAAAAATGGGAATTTCGGGCAGCGCTGGGTGGGGGAGGGGTCACTATCACGATAGACGGGGGGGGAGGGGGATATCGCCCATCCCCCACCCCTAAAAATTTTAGAGATCCCCCACTCAAAATTTTGGGGGGGGGGGGAGGGAAAACCCATCCCAAATTCCCCAAATTCCGGGATTTGAGGGGGTCCCCAAATTTTATTTTTTTTTGGGGTCCTGACCCCCTCAGGCTCCTCCCCCCACAAAATTTTGGGGTCCCCGCCCCAAATTCCCCCAGGAGGATGAAACCCCCTCCCAAATTCCCCAATTCCCCAAATTCCGAATTTAATTCAAAAATTTGAGGGGGTCTCCCAATTTCCCCCCCACTCAATTTTTTGGGGTCCCCCGCAAATCCCTGACCCCCCGTGCCCATCCCCAAAATTTTGGGGTCCCCCCACCAAATACCCCCCCAGGAGGATGAAACCCCCTCCCCAAATTCCCCAAATTCTGCAAATTCGAGATTTAATTGAAAATTTGAGGGGAGGGTCCCAAATTTCCCCCCCATAAATTTTTGGGGTGTCCCCTCATTTCCTGACCCACCCCCGTGCCCATCCTCAAAATTTTGGAGTCCCCCCACCCCAAAAACCTCCCAGGATGGTGAAACCCCCTCCCCAAATTCCCCAAATTCCCAAATTCCCCCAATTTTTGGAATTTAATTCCAAAGTCGAGGGGGGTCCCCAATTTTCCCCCCATAGAAATTTTTGGGGTGCCCCCTAAATTCTGACACCCCCCGTGCCCATCCCCCAAAAATTTTGGGGTCCCCCCTCCCAAATACCCCCCAGAACGATAAACCCCTCCCCAAATTCCCCAAATTCCCCAATTCCCCAATTCCGGAATTTACGGGGTGAAAATTTGGGGGGGATCCCCAAATTTCCACCCCCACCCAATTTTTGGGGTCCCCCACAAATCCGACCCCCCGTGCCCATCCCCAAAATTTTGGGATCCCCCCGCCCAAATTCCCCCAGGAGGGATGAAACCCCCTCCTCAAATTCCCCAAATTCCGCCAAATTCGGGATTTGAGTAAAAGAGGTCGAGGGGGGTCCCCAATTTTTCCCCCACTCAATTTTTTGGGCTCCCGCCCCTCAAATCCTGACCCCCCGTGCCCCATCCCCCAAAATTTTGGGGTCCCCCTCCCCAAATACCCCCAGGATGGTGAAACCCCCTCCCCAAATTCCCCAAATTCCCCAATTCCCCCAATTCCGAGATTTGCAGGGTGAAAATTTGGGAGGGTCTAATTCCCCCCAATTAATTTTTTGGGGTCCCCCTCAAATCCCGACCCCCCGTGCCCCTCCCCCAAATTTTGGGGGTCCCCCTCCCAAATACCCCCCCAGGAGGATGAAACCCCCCTCCTCAAATTCCCCAAATTCCCGCCAAATTCGGGTTGAGTAAAAATTCGAGGGGGGTCCCTAAATTTCCCCCCACTCATTTTTGGGGTGTCCCCCCCCAGGAGGATGAGGGGTCCCCCACGCCCCCGGGGCACCCGCACCCCGCTGACCCCCGCCCTGGCCCTGACCGTGTTCGCCGCCTCGCTGAGCTCGCTCGCCTTCGGCTTCCACATCGGCGTCATCAACGCGCCCCAAAGGTACCGGGGGGCCCCAAAAATATCGGGGGGGCCCCAAAAAATTCAGGGGGGCACCCCAAAAAAAACCAGGGGGGAGGGAACCCCCAAAATCCTGGGGAAACCCCAAATTTAAGGAGAAACCCCCAGACCCAATGGGTGATTTTCCAGGGGATTCCAAATTTTGGGGGGTCCCAAAATCTCCGTGGGGACCCCAAAATTTTCTGGAGGGACCCCAAAAAATCCGGGGGGGACCCCAAAAAAACCGGGAGGGAACCCCCAAAATCCTGAGGAACCCCCAAATTTAAGGAGAAACCCCCTGACCCAATTCACAAACCGCTGGGGGATCCCGAATTTTTGGGGGGTCCCGAATGTCGGGAGGGACCCCGCGGGCGCCCCCTCCCCAAAATTGGGGTCCCGCCTCCCCAAAATTGGGGTGACCCCCACCCTTGGGCGCCCCCTCCCCAAATTCGCGTCCCCCCCTCCATCATTGTCTCCCTGGCCGGGTGCCCCCCGGGATTTCGGTGCCCCCTCCCCAAATTCGGGTACTGTCCCACCCATGGGTGGCCCCTCCCAAATTCGGGCCCGCCCTCCCCCAAAATTAGGCGCCCCCTCCCCAAATTGGGTGCCTCCCTCATAAATGAGTCCCTGACTGGGTGCCCGCCCACCCCTGGGTGCCCCCTCCCCCCAAATTTGGTTACTCACTCCATTAAGCCTCCCTGCCTGGAGTACCCCCATAAATTCGGGTGCCCCCTCCCAAATTAGAGTGCTCTCCCACCCCTGGGTGCCCCCTCCCCAAATTCAGGTTGCAAACTCGGGTGCCCCCTCCCCAAATTTGGTTACCCACCCGTCCAGTGCCTCCCTGCCTGGGTACCCCCCAAATTCGGGTGCCCCCTCCCAAATTGGCCCCTCCCCCCAGGTCCTGGAGGGGCAGAGTACAGCGGCGTGGGCTGGCGGCGTCGCCCCTCCCCAGACCATCTCCCTGCTCTGGGGCTCTCCGTCCGCCATCTTCTCGGTGGGGGGATGGGCGCAGCTGGCGGGCTGAGACCCTGGCCGAGCGGCTGGGCAGGTAAAGGGGCAGGGGCCGAGAGTGAGGAGGAACTTGGATGGGTTTGAGGGGTAAGGGGTGGGGAGGAAGGGAGTTAAAAAAGGAGGAAGAGGGAGAGTGGGTGTGGCAGTAAATGGCGAGGCTTAAGCAGGAGAAAGTCTATGGGGGCGTGGCCAAATGGGAGGGTTTAGGGGCAGGAGCTTCAATTTGAGGGGGTTTAAAGGGAGTGAGGGGTGGGAAGGGGAAGGGAGTTAATGGGAGAGAGGGGGGGTGTGGCAGAGTGGGCAGGGCTTAAATGGGAGGGGTCTATGGGCTGAGGGTTTAAAAGGGAGGTGGGGTGGGAAGGAAAGGGTTAAAAACGAGGGGGGGGAAGAGAGGTGGAGTGTGGCAGAGTGGGCAGGGAGGCTTAAAGAGAGAGAGTCTTCGGGGCGTGGCTTAAAGAGGGAGGGTCTTGGGGAGGAGTTTGGGGTAGGCGTCAATGGGGTGGAGTTTAATGGGGGTGGGGAAGGAAAAGAGTTAAAAAGGGGGTGGGTGTGGCAGAGGGCAGGAGCTTAAAATAAAAGAAGAGGAGTGGGGGCGGGAGGGCTTGAAGGGTGGGGGAATAGGTGGGGAAAGGGGCGTGGCTTAAAAGAGGAGGGTCTTGGGGAGAGAGCTAGCAGGGGGAGAGGCTTTAGTGAGGGGTGGGAAGGGAAGGGGTTAAAAAAGGAAAGGTAGGGGGTGTGGCAGAGGGGCAGGGCTTAAAGAGGAGGGTCTTTGAGGGCGTGGCTTAAAGGGGAGGGTCCTGAGGAGGAGAGTTAGAGGCCAGGGCGATCAATTGGAGTGGGTCTGAAGGGGTTAAAAAAGAGGGAGATGGGTGTGGCAGAGGGGGCGGGAGCTTAAAATAAAAGAAAGAGTGGGGCCGGGGAGGCTTAAAGGGGAGGGTCGTGGAAGGAGGGAGAATAGGGTGAGACAGGGGGCGGGAGCTTAAAGGGGGTGGGGTGGGAAGGAAGGGGTTAAAAAGAGTGGGTGTGGCAGAGTGGGCGGGCTTAGGGAGGGTCTTTGAGGGGCGTGGCTTAAAAGGGGGAGGGTCTTGGGGAGAGGATTTAGGGGCAGGGCGTCAAGTGGAGTGGGTTTGAAGGGGGTTAAAAAAGGAGGTGGGTGTGGCAGAGGGAAGGAGGGCTTAAAATAAAAGAAATTGGGGGCCGGGGCTTAAAGGGGGAGGGGTCGTGGAAGGAGAATAGAGGTGGGGCAGGGGCGGGAGGAGCTTAAATGGGAGGGGTCTTTGAGGGGAAATGCGAGGCTTAAAGGGGAGAAGGCGTGGTTGATGGGGAAAAAATAGGCGTGGCTTAAATGAGAGGGGTCATTGGGGGAAATGGGCGTGAAAGCAAGGAGAGGGGGTGTTTGGGGGAGGCGGGGCTTAAAGGGGGAGGGTCTTTGGGAAATGGGCGTGGCTCAAAGGGAGGGTCTTTGGAAACCTGGCTTAAAAAGAGGTCATTGAATTAAAATGGGCGTGGCTTAAAGGGGAGGGGTCTCGGGTGGGGTTAAAGAGGGGAGGTGGGTGGGGGCTGGGGAGGCGGGGGCTAGCGAGGGAGGGGTCCAGGTGGGCGTGGCTTAAAGGGGAGGGGCCATAATCTGTAAGAAGAGGGCGTGCCCTGGGGGGCGTGGATTAAAGGGCGTGGCACAACAGGCGTGGCTTTAAAGGGGTGGGGAAAGGGAAGGAATGGTGGCCTCCCCAGCAGCGCCCGGCCCGCAGTGGGCGTGGTCAGGCGTGGCCACGCCCTCCCCACCCACTGGGAAAAGCCCTATTGGCCCACCTGAGCTGGCTGGGTGGTGGAGCCCGAGGCTGATGAAGCGAGAGCCAAGCTGGGCCCCACCTACACCCTCATCATCCCCTCGGCAGCAAATTAGTGTGAGGCCTACTCGGGTAGAGCTGGTGAGGGGCCTGGGGTGGGTGTGGCCGCGGCAGAGGCGTGGCCTGGGTCTGCAGAGGTGGGTTTGGCCCGCGTGGGTGTCCCTCCCCCCGTAGGCGTGGCTCTCTATGTGGGCGTGTCCTGTCACTCTGTGGGGCGTGGCTCTGTGGGGGCCTGTCCCGTCCTCTGTGTGGGGCGTGGCTCTGTGTGGGTGTGTCCTGTCACCCTGATGGGCGTGGCTCTGCGTGGGCGTGTCCCATCACTCGGTGGCGTGTCCCCATGTAGGCGTGTCCTATCTCTCTGTGGTGTCTCTCTGTGTGTCCGTCCTCTGTGTGAGTGGCTCTTTGTGGGTGTGTCCCTGGCTCTCTGTGCGTGATGACTCTCTATGTGGGGTGTCTTGTCTACATCTGTGGGGTGTGTCCCACGTCACTGTAGGCGTGGCTCTGTGTGCGCTGTCGTCTCTGTGTGGGGCGTGTCCACTCGCCCGTGGGCGTGGCTCTGTGTGGGTGTGTTCCACTCACTCGGTGGAGCGTGTCCGTCCCATTAGGCGCGCCCAAAGTCCTCTGCAGACGTGTCCGTCCACACGGTGGGTGTGTCCTGTCTCTACTAGTGCGTGGCTCTCTCTGTGAGGCTGTCCTATCTCTCCCAGTGGAGCGTGTCCCATCACTCTGTGCGTGTCCCGTCCCGGTAGGCGTGGCTTTGTGTGGAGCGTGTCTGTCTCTGTGTGGGGCGTGTGTCCCGCTTCCCATGGGCATGTCCCGTCATTCTGTGCCAGGCGTGTCACTTTCTCTCTGTGGGCGTGTCCCTCGTGAGACGTGTCCCACTCCCCCTGGGGCGTGTCCCTCTGGAGCGTGTCTCGTGGGCGTGTCCCTCTGGAGTGTCCCTCTCCCACTGAGTGTCCCTCCCAGTGGTGTCCCTCCCCGTGGACATGTCCCTCACACACATGAGGCGCGTCATGGGAGTGTCCCTCCCGTTGTGGCGTGTCCTCCCCGTGGGCGTGTCCACCTCCCCGTAGTGTCCCTCCACCCAGTGGGTGTGTCCCTCCACCCAGTGCGTGTCCCTCCCTGTCCCTCCCTGGGGGTGTCCCTCAGTGGGCGTGTCCCTCAGGCCGTGTCCCCTCCCCTTGGGCGTCCCCTCTCGTGAGTGTCCCCTCGGTGTCCCTCCCCTGGAAGTGTCCCTCTCTCTCGTGTCCCTCCCCCATTAGTGTGTCCCTCCCCCATGGGCGTGTCCCTCCCCGTTGGGCGTATCCCTCCGTGGGCGTGTCCCAGCTGACCCCGCCCACATGAGTCTGGTCTGTGCTGAGTGCGCTCACGCATGAGGTAGGCCCTATCTTGTCTAGAGCCGGACGCTGCACCAGCTGGGCATCGTCACTGGGCATCCTGGGGAGCATGGTGGGCAGGGCCGCCGGGGGAAAGGTCCTGGGGGCGGGGCGTCATGGGGAGAGGGTCTTGAAGAGAGAGCCTGCAGGGGCGGGGCTTGATGGGGGACCGGTCCTGAGGGGCCCAGGCTCGAGGTGGGGAGGGTTCCATGGGGGCCTTAAAGGGGCAGAGGCTTGGTGGGGAAGAGGTCTTTTGGTGAGACTTGATGGGGGAGGGGGTCTTTGGGGGCTCTGAGGGGCGGGGCGTCATGGGGAGGGTCTTGTGGGCGGGGCTTAATGGGGAATGGTCTTTGGGGTCCCTCAGGCGGGGCTTGATGGGGAGGGGTCCTTGGGGGGCCTTAAGAGAGCTGACGTCATGGGGAAAGGGTCCTGGGAGCTCTGAGGGGGCGGGGCTTTATGGGGAGGGGTCCTGGGGGCTGGGCTCATGGGAGAGGGTTCTGGGGAGGCTCTGAGGGCGCAGGGCTTGATTGGGAAGGGTCGTGTGGGGGAGGCTTGATGGGGGAGGGTCTTTGGGAGTCCCTCGAGGGAAGAAGCGTCATGTGGGAGAGGGTGCTGGGGGGCCTTAAGGGAGCTGGAGGGCTTGATGGGAGGAGGGGGTCCTTGGGGGCGGGAGGCTTGATGGGGGAGGGGTCCTGGGGGCGGGGCTTGGTGGGGAGGGTCCTGGGGGCCTTAAGGGGCAGGGGCTTGATGGGGAGGGGTCTTTGGGGGGGCTCTGGCAGGCCATGGGGAAGGGTTCTGAGTGGCTCTGAGGGGCGGGGGCTTGATGGGAGAGGGTCCTTGAGGGCGGGAGCTTGATTGGGAGGGGTCGTGTGGGCGGGGGCTTAATGGGGAGGGTCTTTGGGGAGTCCCCTCGAGGGCCGAGGCGTCATGGGGAGGGGGTCCTGGGGGCTCTGAGAGCGGGCTTGATGGGGAGGGGTCCTGGGGAGGCGAGGGCTTGATGGGAGGGGTCCTGAGCAGGCGTCACAGGGAGGGGAGTCTTTGGGGACATTTGGGTGGAGGTGGGCGTGGCCTGAATGGGTGGGCGTGGCTTGGCTGGGATGGGTCTTTGAGGGGTCCTGGGTGGGCTAGGGGCTTGTAAGGGTGGGCGTGGTTTGTGGGGAGGGGGTCTTTGGGTGGCGTGGGGTGGGCGTGGCCCGAGTGGGAGGTGTCGTTGTGGGGCTGATTGCGAGAGGAGGCCCGTTTGGGGGAGCGCGGGGGCTGGGGGGTCCTGAGGGATTTTGGGTCTCCTAAAGCAGCGCACCTTTCCCTCACGACATAAGCGCCAAAATACCTCCCGCGATATCGCTGACATGGCGCCATTAGCGCACATATCGCCCCCTTCGCGCGCTGATATCGTGCTTGATACCGCTGTCTATCGGCGATATCGCTGCTCATATACTCATCGCGCCTATCGCTGCGCGATACCTGCTGCTCTATCGCCTATCGGCGCGATATCGCCAGCCCTATCGCGGCCCTATCGCGATATCGCGGCCTATCGCTGACCTATCGCGCGATATCGCGGCCTCGCGGCCTGTCCCGCAGGTGCTGGGGCTGCGGCTGCTGAGCTGCACGCCCGCGCTGTAGCCGGCGCTGTTCAGGCCCGGCGCTGCTGCGGCAGCTGCAGCTGCTGCTGCTGCACTGTGCCCGAAAGCCCGCGGTTCCCTGCTGGCGTGAAGCGCACTGCGCGCCACTGAGCTGGGAAGCGAGCCTTCGGCCTCGGGGCGTCCTCATCCTCCCTCATCCTCCTCATCATCCTCCTCATCATCTCATCCTCCTCATCCTCATCCTCCTCATCCTCCTCCTCCTCCTCATCATCACCTCATCCTCGTTGCTGATTAGCCCCTCTGTCGCAGTTTTCCTCCTCCTCTTCCTCCCTCCTGCTCTTCCCTCCTGCCTTCATCCTTCTCCTCCTCCTCTGTCGCGATTCTTCCTCCTCGATCCCGTTCTTCCTCCCCGCCTTCATCCTCCTCCTCCCTCCTCCTCTTCCTCGAGCCCGATTCTCCCTCCTCCTCTTCCTCCTCTGTCGCGATTGTCCCTTTCTCCCCTTCCTCCTCTTCCTCCCCTTTCTCCTCTTCCTCTGTCCCAAATTTTCCTCCTCCTCTTCCTCAGTTCCCGCTCTTCCTCCCCCCTTCATCCTCCTCCTCCTCCTCCTCTTCCTCTGTCGCTGATTCTTCCTCCTCCTCAGTTCCCCGTTCTTCCTCCCCCGCCTTCATCCCCCTCCTCTTCCTCCATCCCCTTCATCCTCCTCCCATTCCTCAATCCCTGCTCTTCACCCTCCTCTTCCTCCCTCCATCCCTTCCTCCTCCTCCTCCTCTCCCAAATTTTCTCCTCCTTTTCTCAATCCTTGTTCATCCTCCCTGTCTTCATCACCCTCCTGTTCCTCCATCCTCCTCCTCACCTTCATCCCCTTCCTCCATCCCTTCTTCCTCCTCTGTCCCAATTCCTCCTCCTCTTCCTCCTCCATCCCTCCATCCTCCTCCTCCTCCTCTTCACCTTCCTCCCTTTTCTTCCTCCTCACCTTCATCTCCTCCTCTTCCTCCATTCTCCTCCTCCTTCCTCACATCCCTTCCTCCTCCTCTTCCTCAGCCCCGTTCTTCCTCCCCACCTTCACCATCCTCCTTTCCTCCATCCCCTTCATCCTCCTCCCATTCCTCAATCCCTGCTCTTCATCCTCCTCTCCTCCTCCATCCCCTTCCTCCTCCTCTTCTCTCTCCCAAGTTTTCCTCCTTTTCCTCAATCCTTGTTCATCCTCCCTGTCTTCATCACCCTCCTCTTCCTCCATCCTCCTCCTCCTCACCTTCATCCCCTTCCTCCATCCCTTCCTCCTCCTCTGTCCCAATTCCTCCTCCTCTTCCTCCTCCATCCCCTTTTTCCTCCTCTTCCTCTCTCCCAAATTCTTCCTCCTTTTCCTCAATCCTTGTTCATCCTCCCTGTCTTCTATCTTCCTCCTCTTCCTCCATCCCCTTCATCCTCCTCCTCCTCACCTTCATCCATTTCTTCCTCCTCACCTTCATCTTCCTCCCCTTCCTCCATTCTCCTCCCCGCCTTCATCTTCCTCCTCCATCCCTTCCTCCTCCTCTTCCTCTGTCCCAATTCTTCCTCCTCCTCTTCACCTTCATCCTCCTCCTCCTCACCTTCCTCCTTTTCTTCCATCCCTTCCTCTTCCTCTTCCTCTTCCTCTTCCTCTTCCTCTTCCTCTTCCTCTTCCTCTTCCTCTTCCTCTTCCTCTTCCTCTTCCTCTTTCTCTTCCTCTTCCTCTTCCTCTTCCTCTTTCTCTTCCTCCTCCTCCTCCACTGTCCCAAATCCTCCTCCTCCCCTTCACCTTCATCCCCATCCTCCTCCTCCTCACCTTCATCCCTTTCTTCCTCCTCCTCTTCCTCCTCTTCACCTTCATCCTCCTCCCCTCCCCCCCCACCGCACACCCCCTATCGCGACAAGCCCCTCCCCTTTCCCCCAGGCCTGTCGCGATTGGCCGGCCCGGCGGCGGAGGCGGGGCTGGCGGCGCTGGAGGCGGAGCTGGAGCGAGGCCCCGCCCCCAGGGTGGGGCTGCTGGAGCTGTGCCGGAACCGGCGCTACCGGCAGCCGCTGGTGGTGACGCTGGGGCTGCAGCTGGCGCAGCAGCTCTCGGGCATAAACGCGGTAAAAATGGGTGAAACTGCCCAAAAGGGGGATAAAACAGCCAAAAACGGGGGGAATGGGCGTGGTTTGTGGGGAAATGGGCGTGGATTGTGGGAAATGGGCGTGGATTGTGGGAAATGGGCGTGGTGGGGCGGGGCTGTGACGTGACGCTGGGGCTGCCTCTGGCGCAGCAGCTCTCGGGAATAAACGCGGTAAAAATGGGAAAAAACAACCCAAAATAATCCAAAATAGGGGGGAATGGGCGTGGTTTGTGGGAAATGGGCGTGGTAATGACGTCATCACGGGCCTGCATATTTGGCTATAAATTCTAACAAACGGGACCAAAGGAATTATGGGAGTTTTACGGCGTGGCTTGTTGGAAGTGGGCGTGGTTTATGGGGAAATGGGTGTGGCGGTGGGCGGGGCCATGACGTCATCACGGGCCTGCAGATTTGGAGATAAATTCTAACAAAAGGGACCAAAGGGATTATGGGAGTTTCAGGGCGTGGCTCGGTGGGCGTGTCCCGCGCTGACCACGCCCCCTTTCTCCCCTCCCCCCCACAGATTTTCTACTACTCGACGTCCATCTTCGAGGGGGCGGGGCTGCGGGACCCGGCCGTCGGCACCATCGGCACGGGCGTGGTCAACGTGGCGGCCACCGCCCTGTCGGTGAGCCCCGCCCACGGCCCCGCCCACGGCCCCGCCCACGGCGGACACGGGGGGCGGGGTCTCCGGGATGGGCGTGGTCTTGAGTGGGTGTGGTTCTGAAAGGGGTGGGCGTGGTCATAAAAGGGAGGGGTGTTCTGGGTGGGCGTGGTCTTGAGTGGGTGTGGTCCTGAAAGGGGTGGGCGTGGTCGTAAAGGGGAGGGGTGTTCTGAGTGGGCGTGGTCTTGAGTGGGAGGGGTCTCGTGGTGGGCGTGGTTCTGAAGGGGAGGGGTGCTCTGGGTGGGCGTGGTCTTGGGTGGGTGTGGCCCTGAAATGGGTGGGCGTGGTCCTGAAGGGGAGGGGTCTTCTGGGTGGGCGGGGTCTTGGGTGGGTGTGGCCCTGAAAGGGGTGGGCGTGGTCCTAAAAGGGAGGGGTGTTTCTGGGTGGGCGTGGTCCTGAAGGGGAGGGGGTGTTCTGGGTGGGCGTGGTCTTGAGTGGGAGGGGTCTCAGGGTGGGCGTGGTCTCACCAGGGTGTGACCCTGAAGAGGGTGGGGGGTCCAATTTTGGGGTGGGTGTGGTCCTAAAGGGGAGGGGTGTTCTGGTGGGCGTGGTTCTGTGGGGGACGGGCCTCGTGATGGGCGTGGCCTCCATGGGGCGTGGCCCTGAGCGTGGGGAGGGTCTCATTTTTGGGGTGGGCGTGGTCCTAACGGGCGGGTGTGTTTAATTTTTGGATGAAGTGTGGTCATGAGGGGGGTGGGGTCTAATTTCGGGTTTTGAGTGGGAGGGGTCTTTGGGGTGGGCGTGGGTCAGCTCTGGGGTGTGGTTTTGAAAGGGATGGGGGGTCTATTTTTGGGTGGGCGTGGCCTGGAGGGGTGGGGTCTTCCAGGTGGGTGTGGTCTTGAGGGGTGGGACCTCGTGGGTGGGCGTGGTCTCCATGGGTGTGGCCGTGAAGTAGGGGTCTCCTTTGGGTGGGTGTGGTCCTAATGGGGAGTGACCTAATTGGGGTGGGCGTGGCCTCACTGGGGTGTAGCCCTAAAGGGGCGGGGTCTCATTTTTTGGGTGGGCGTGGTCCTGAGGGGTGGGATCTTCCAGGTGGGCGTGGTCTTGAGGGGGTGGTGCCTCATTTTTTGGGTGGGCGTGGCCCTGAGAGGGAGGGGGGAGTCTATGATGGGTGGAGCCTCATGGGTGGGCGTGGTCTCCGTGGGGTGTGGCCATAAGGGCGGGGTCTCGTTTTTGGGTGGGCGTGGCCCTGAAGGGGGCAGGGTCTCATTGTGGGCGTGGTCGTGAAGTGGGCGGGCTCTCATTTTTGTGGGCGTGGCCCTGAAGGGGGCGGGGTCTCGATTTTTGGGTGGGCGTGGTCCTGAGGGGGCGGAGTTTCGATTTTTGGGTGAGCGTGGCCCTGAAGGGGGCGGGGTCTCATTTTGGGTGGGCGTGGTCCTGAAGGGGGCGGGTCTCATTTTGGGTGGGCGTGGTCTCATTTTTTGTGGGCGTGGCCCTAAAGGGGGAGTCTCTTTTTTGAGTGGGCGTGGCCCCGAAGGGGGCGGGTTCTCGTTTTTGGGTGGGCGTGTCCCTGAGGGGGGCGTGGTGTTTTGGGGGGTTTTTTTTGTTGTTGTTTTTGTTTTTTGTTTTTTGTTTTTTGTTTTTGTTTTGGGTGGGCGTGGCCTCTCGGGGCGTGTCCCGGGTGGGCGTGTCCGCGCTAAGCCCCGCCCCCAGGTGGTGCTGGTGGAGCGATGGGCGGCCTCCTGCAGCTGGTGGGGCTGCTGGGCATGATGGGATGCGCCGGGACGCTGGGCGTGGCCCTCAAGGTGAGCGGGGGGGCCCCAAAAATCCACCTGGGCACCCCAAAATTTACCTGGGCACCCCAAAAACTCACCTGGAAACCCCGAAAACTCACCTGGGCACCCCAAAAACCCACCTGGAAACCTCAAAAATTCACCTGGGCACTCCAAGATCTACCTGGGCACCTCAAAAATTCACCTGAGAACACCAAAATCTACCTGGGCACCCCCAAAATCCCCCTCTCATATTTCGGGTTTCCCCGGATTTTGGGGTCCCTCTCTCACATTTCGGGTTTCCCCGGGATTTTGGGGGTCCCTCTCTGATATTTCGGGGTCCCTCTCTCATATTTCGGGTTTCCCCGCGATTTTGGGGGTCCCCTCTCTGATATTTCGGGTTTCCCCGGATTTTGGGGATCCCCTCTCTCATATTTCGGTGTCCCCCCTTTCCCCCGGATTTTGGGGTCCCTCTCTCATATTTCGGGTTTCCCCGGGATTTTGGGGTCCCTCTCTCACATTTCGGGGTCCCCCACAGCTCGGGGCCCGCACTGGGGAGCGCTGGCGCTGGGCTCGGGGTCCCTCTCTCATTTCGGGATCCCTCTCTCATTTCGGGTTTCCCCGGGATTTTGGGGTACCTCTCTCACATTTCGGGGTCCCTCTCCCATATTTCGGTCTCCCCGGGATTTTGGGGTCCCTCTCTCTCATTTCGGGGTCCCCTCTCTCATATTTCCGTCTCCCCGGATTTCGGGGTCCCCTCTTTCTGATATTTCGGGGTCCCCCACAGCTCGGGGGCCACATAGCTGGCGCTGGGCTCGGGGTCCCTGTCTCGTATTTCGGGGTCCCTCTCTCATATTTCGGGGTTCCCCCTCTCACATTTCGGTCTCCCCGGATTTTGGGGTCCCTCTCTCACATTTCGGGGTCCCCCACAGCTCGGGGGCCGCACTGGGGGTCGCTGGCGCTGGGCTCGGGGCTCTCTCTCATATTTCGAGTTTCCCCGGGATTTTGGGGGTCCCCCCTCTCATATTTCGGGTTTCCCCGGATTTCGGGGTCCCTCTCTCTGATATTTTGGGGTCCCTCTCTCATATTTCGGGTTCCCCTCTCCCCGGATTTGGGGGTCCCTCTCTCATATTTCCGGTCTCCCCGATTTCGGGGTCCCCTCTCTGATATTCCAGCTCGGGGGCCGACTGAGCGCTGGGCCTGGGGTCCCTCTCATTTCGGGGCTCTCTCTCACATTTCGGTCTCCCCGGGATTTTGGGGGTCCCTCTCTCACATTTCGGGTTTCCCCGGATTTCGGGGTCCCCTCTCTGATATTCCAGCTCGGGGGCCCGCACTGGGGCGCGCTGGCGCTCGGCTCCGCGCTGCTCTTCGTGGCGTTCTTCGCGGTCGGGCCGGGCCCCCTGCCCTGGTTCGTGGGCTCCGAGCTCTTCCCTGCGAGCCGCGGGAGCCTTCGCCCTGGCCGGGCTGGTCAACTGGGCGAGCAACACGGCCGTGGCCATGGCCTTCCCTGCATTGCAGGTACCCGATTTGGGGAAATTCGGGGAAATTTGGGGATTTTGGGGGAAATTCGGGGGATTTTGGGGGGTCTCAGAGTGATTTTGGGGGGTTTAGAGGGTTTTGGGGGATGGTTTTGGGGATTTCGGGACGTTTTGGGGATGGTTTGGGTGTGGCCATGGCCTTCCCCGCCCTGCAGGTACCGGATTTGGGGAAATTTGGGGATTTTGGGGGGTCTCAGAGCGATTTTTGGGGGGTTTAGAGGGGATTTTGGGGGGTTTAGAGGGGTTTGGGGGGATGGTTTGGGTGTGGCCATGGCGTTCCCCTGCATTGCAGGGTACCGGATTTGGGGGAAATTTGGGAAATTTGGGGGTTTTGGGGATGGTTTGGGTGTGGCCATGCGTTCCTGCATTGCAGGTACCGGATTTGGGGAAATTTAGGGAAAATTTGGGGATTTCGGGAAATTCCGGTGTTTTGGGGGGTTTAGAAGGGTTTTGGGGGATGGTTTTGGGGATTTCGGGACGTTTTGGGGATGGTTTGGGTGTGGCCATGGCCTTCCCCGCCCTGCAGGTACCGGATTTGGGGAAATTCGGGGAAATTTGGGGATTTTGGGGGGAAATTCGGGGATTTTGGGAGGTCTCAGAGTGATTTTGGGGGGTTTAGAGGGTTTTGGGGGATGGTTTTAGAGTTCCGGGACGTTTTGGGGATGGTTTGGGTGTGGCCATGGCCTTCCCCCGCCCTGCAGGTACCGGATTTAGGGAAATTTAGGGGATTTTGGGGGGGGGGTCTCAGAGCGATTTTTGGGGGTTTAGAGGGGATTTTGGGGGTTTAGAGGGGTTTGGGGGGATGGTTTGGGTGTGGCCATGGCGTTCCCCGCATTGCAGGTACCGGATTTGGGGAAATTTGGGGAAATTTGGGGGTTTTGGGGATGGTTTGGGTGTGGCCATGGCGTTCCCTGCATTGCAGGTACCGGATTTGGGGAAATTTGGGGAAAATTTGGGGATTTTGGGGAAATTCCGGTGTTTTGGGGGGTTTAGAAGGGTTTTTGGGGGGATGGTTTTTGGGGATTTCGGGACGTTTTGGGGATGGTTTAGGGTGTGGCCATGGCCTTCCGCCCTGCAGGCATACCCGGATTTGGGGAAATTCGGGGAAATTTGGGGATTTTGGAGGAAATTCGGGGATTTTGGGAGGTCTCAGAGTGATTTTGGGGGTTTAGAGGGTTTTGGGGGATGGTTTTGGGGGATTTCGGGACGTTTTGGGGATGGTTTGGGTGTGGCCATGGCCTTCCCCGCCCTGCAGAGTACCGGATTTGGGGAAATTTGGGGATTTTGGGGGGTCTCAGAGCGATTTTTGGGGGTTTAGAGGGGATTTTGGGGGGTTTAGAGGGGTTTGGGGGGATGGTTTGGGTGTGGCCATGGCGTTCCCCTGCGCATTGCAGGTACCGGATTTGGGGAAATTTGGGGAAATTTGGGGGTTTTGGGGATGGTTTGGGTGTGGCCATGGCGTTCCCTGCATTGCAGGTACGGATTTGGGAAATTTGGGGAAAATTTGGGGATTTTGGGGAAATTCCCGGTGTTTTGGGGGGGTTTAGAAGGGTTTTGGGGGATGGTTTTTGGGGATTTCGGGACGTTTTGGGGATGGTTTGGGTGTGGCCATGGCCTTCCCCGCCCTGCAGGTACCGGATTTGGGGAAAATTCGGGGATTTTGGGGGGTCTCAGAGCGATTTTTGGGGGTTTAGAGGGTTTTGGGGGATGGTTCTTGGGGATTTCGGGAGGTTTTGGGGATGGTTTGGGTGTGGCCATGGCGCGTTTCCTGCATTGCAGGTACCGGATTTGGGGAAATTTGGGGAGATTTGGGGATTTGGGGGATGGTTTGGGTGTGGCCATGGCGTTCCCCTGCATTGCAGGTACCGGATTTGGGGAAATTTGGGGAAATTTGGGGCTTTTTGGGGATGGTTTGGGTGTGGCCATGGCGTTCCCTGCATTGCAGGTGCACCGGATTTGGTGAAATTTGGGGATTTTGGGGGGTCTCAGAGCGATTTTTGGGGGTTTAGAGGGGTTTGGGGGATGGTTCTTGGGGGATTTTGGGGGATTTGGGGGATGGTTTGGGTGTGGCCATGGCGTTCCCTGCATTGCAGGTACCGGATTTGGGGAAATTTGGGGAGATTTGGGGATTTTGGGGATGGTTTGGGTGTGGCCATGGCGTTCCCTGCCCTGCAGGTACCGGATTTGGAGAAATTTGGGGGAAATTTGGGGAAATTTGGGGGTTTTGGGGATGGTTTGGGTGTGGCCATGGCGTTCCCTGCATTGCAGGTACCGGATTTTGGGGAAATTTGGGGAAATTTTGGGAAATTTGGGGAAATTTGGGAATTTTGGGGGGTTTTTGGGGATGGTTTGGATGTGGCCACGGCTGCCCCTGCCCTGCAGGTACCGGATTTGGGGGAAATTTGGGGAAATTTGGGAATTTTGGGGAAATTCGGGGATTTTGGGGGATCTCAGAGCGATTTTTAGGAATTTAGAGGGGATTTTGGGGGGTTTAGAGGGGTTTTGGGGGATGGTTTTTGGGGATTTTAGGGGGTTTTGGGGGGTTTACGGGCTCCAGGTGGGAAAGGTTGGTAGATTTTGGGGAATTTTGGAGAATTTTGGGGAATTTGGGGAAATTTTTGGGGGGTCTCAGAGCGATTTTGGGGGTTTTGGGGACTGGTTTTGGGGATTTTGGGGGATTTTGGGGGATTTTTGGGGGTTTTGGGGGGTTTAGGGGCTCCAGGTGGGAGAATTTTGGGGAATTTTGGGGAATTTTGGGGAATTTGGGGGAATTTTGGGGGTCTCAGAGCGATTTTGGGGGGTTTAGAGGGGATTTGGGGGGTGGTTTT
The DNA here is from genome assembly GCA_034336665.1 of Luscinia megarhynchos. Taxonomy (NCBI): domain Eukaryota; kingdom Metazoa; phylum Chordata; class Aves; order Passeriformes; family Muscicapidae; genus Luscinia; species Luscinia megarhynchos. Next base: position 10,577 of record JAPFBE010000190.1, on the reverse strand, counting down.
TGGGATTTAAGGGGAATTTTGGGGGATTTTTGGGGGAATTTCAGGGGATTTTGGGGGGCTTGCTCCACTTTTTAAAATTTTCGCCCCCAAAAATCCAATTTTTTCAATTTTCCCCAAAAAAACTCAAATTTTTTTACATTTTTCCGCCAAAATTCCAATGTTTTAAATTTCCCCCTAAAAAATTCAGTTTTTAAAAAATTTCTCTCCAAAAATTCAATTTTTTTTAAATTTCCCCTCAAAAATTCAATTTTTCCCCCAAAAATTCAATTTTTTCCCCCAAAAATTCAATTTTTTAAAAATTTTCACCCCAAAAAATTCAATTTTTTTTTTTAAATTTTCTCCCCCCCAAATTATTTTTTTTTAAATTTCACCCTAAAAAATTCAATTTTTTAAAAATTTCACCCTAAAAAATTCAATTTTTCCCCCAAAAATTCCAATTTTTTTAAATTTCACCTTAAAAAATCCAATTTTTTTTAAATTTCACCCTAAAAAATTCAATTTTTTTTGAATTTCACCCTAAAAAATTCAATTTTTTAAAATTTCACCCTAAAAAATTCAATTTTTTTAATTTCCCCCCCAAAATTAATTTTTTAAAAAATTTCACCCTAAAAATTCATTTTTTAAAATTTCTCCCCAAAAAATAAATTTTTTTTCAATTTCACCCCAAAAATTCAATTTTATTAAGATTTCACCCTAAAAAATTCAATTTTTTTTAAATTTCCGCCCCCCAAAAATTCATTTTTTAAAATTTCTCCCCCAAAAATTCAATTTTTAAAATTTCCCCCTAAAAAATCCAATTTTTCCCCAAAAAAATCCAATTTTTTTCCCCCAAAAATTCATTTTTCCCCAAAAAATTCAATTTTTTTAAAATTTCCCCCCCAAAAATTCATTTTTTTAAATTTCTCCCTCCAAAAATTCAATTTTTAAAATTTCACCCTAAAAAATTTAATTTTTCCCCCAAAAATTCTTTTTTTTTAATTTCCCCCCCAAAAATTAATTTTTTAAAATTTTCACCCCATAAATTCAATTTTTTTAAAATTTCACCTTAAAAAGTCCAATTTTTTTAAAATTTCACCCTAAAAAATTCAATGTTTTTCAATTTCACCCTAAAAAATTCAATTTTTTAAAAATTTCACCCTAAAAAATTCAATTTTTTTGATTTCCCCCCCCAAAATTAATTTTTTTTCAATTTCACCCCAAAAATTCAATTTTATTAAGATTTCACCCTAAAAAATTCAATTTTTTTTAAATTTCCGCCCCCCAAAAATTAATTTTTTTAAATTTCTCCCCCAAAAATTCAATTTTTAAAATTTCACCCTAAAAAATCCAATTTTTCCCCCAAATAAAATCCAATTTTTCCCCCAAATAAAATCCAATTTTTTCCCCAAAAAATTCTTTTTTTTCCCCCCCAAAATTCAATTTTTTAAAAATTTCTCCCCCCAAAATTAATTTTTCTAAAAATTTCACCCTAAAAAATTCAATTTTTTAAAAAATTTCACCCTAAAAAATTCAATTTTTAAAATTTCTTCCTAAAAAATTCAATTTTTTCCCCCAAATATTTAATTTTTCCCCAAAAAAATTCAATTTTTTTAAATTCCTCCCCCACAAAATTATTTTTTAAAATTTCACCCTAAAAAAATTCAATTTTTTAACAATTTCACCCTAAAAAAATTCAATTTTTCCCCCAAAAATTCAATTTTTTAAAATTTCACCCTAAAAAATTCAATGTTTTTCAATTTCACCCTAAAAAATTCAATTTTTTAAAAATTTCACCCTAAAAAAATTCAATTTTTCCCCCCCAAAAAATCCAATTTTTTCCCCCAAAAATTCAATTTCTCCCCAAAAAATTCAATTTTTCCCAAAAAAATTCAATTTTTCCCCAAAAAATTCAATTTTTTTTTAAATTTTCCCCCCAAAAAATCCAATTTTTTTCCCCTAAAATTCATTTTTTCCCCAAAAATTCAATTTTTTTAATTCCCCCCCCCCAAAAAAAATTAAAATATTTTTATTTCTCCCCCAGGCCGCGCTGGGCCCGCTGGTGTTCCTCCTTTTCGGGGGGCTCCTGGGGGGCTTCGCCCTCTTCACCTTCCTGCTGCTGCCCGAGACCCGCGGCCGCCCCTTCCCCGGGGGGGACCCCCAAAACCCGGCCCCGCCCCCGCGGGGACCCCCCCCGGAGAAGGACACGGAGCTGCAGAGCCTGGCCGCGCACGAGGAGCCCTGAAACCCAAACCTGGGGCGCCCCAAAAATTTTTGGGATTTTTTTTAGGGGCTCCCCAAAATTTTTTTCGGATTTTTTTAAAGCACCCCAAAATTTTTTTCGTATTGTTTTTAAGGCTCTTTCGAATTTTTGGGGGTTTTTTTGAGGCTCCCCCCAAAATTTTTTGGGGCTCCCCAAAATTTTTCTGGGATTTTTTTAGGGGCTGCCCAAAATTTTTTGGGATTTTTTTAGGGGCTGCTTAAAATTTTTTGGGATTTTTTTAGGGGGTGCCCAAAATTTTTTGGGATTTTTTTAAGGGCTGCCCAAAATTTTTGGGGATTTTTTTAGGGGCTGCCCAAAATTTTTTGGGATTTTTTTGAGGCACCCCCAAATTTTTTTTTTTTTTTTTTAAGGCTCTTCGAATTTTCATGGTTTTTTGAGGCTCCCCCAAAATTTTTTGAGGCTCCCCCAAAGTTTTCTGGGATTTTTTTAGGGGCTGCTTAAAATTTTTTGGGATTTTTTTAGGGGCTGCCCAAAATTTTTGGGATTTTTTTAGGGGCTGCCCAAAATTTTCTGGGATTTTTTTAGGGGCTGCTCAAAATTTTTTGGGATTTTTTAGGGGCTGCCCAAAATTTTTTTCGGATTTTTTTAAAGCACCCCAAAATTTTTTTCGGATTTTTTTAAGGCTCTTTCGAATTTTTGGGGGTTTTTTTGAGGCTCCCCCCAAAATTTTTTGGGGTTTTTGAGGCTCCCCCCAAAAATTTTTGAGGCTCCCCAAAATTTTCTGGGATTTTTTTAGGGGCTGCCCAAAATTTTCTGGGATTTTTTTGGGCACCCCCCAAAATTTTCTGGGATTTTTTTGGGGCACTCCCAAAATTTTTTTCGGATTTTTTTAAGGCTCTTTCGAATTTTTGGGGGTTTTTTTGAGGCTCCCCCCAAAATTTTTTGGGGCTCCCCAAAATTTCTGCGATTTTTTTGGGGTTTTTTTTAAGCCTTACCCCAAATTATGTCTGGGATTTTTTTGGGCTCCCAAAAATTTTTTTGGGATTTTTGGGGTTCCCCAAAATTTTCTGGGATTTTTTTAAGGCACCCCCTAAATTTTTTGTGGGTTGTTTTTTTTTGAGGGGGGAAGCACCCAAAAATTTTAAATTTATTTTTGGGAGGACCCCCCAATTTTTTTTTGCTGTTTTTTCTGGCACTTTGGGGCACCCTCAAAAAAATTTATTTTTTTTTAGGGGGGCCACGCCCAGAAATTTTTGGGTTCCCCCCTATTGTTTGAAGGGGCGGGATTTTGGGAGGAATTTGGGATTTTTGGGGTCTCCCCATCCCCCCTCCCCTGTTGTAAATAAAGATGAGGATAAATCAGCGGTGACCCCGAAATTTGGAGAATTTTGGGCAAAAAAATTGAAGAAATTCCCAAAATTCAGGGTTCACACCCCAAAATTGGGGGGTGGGGAGGGGGTTTTGGGGTGGGGGAGGGGCAGTCACCCCAACCCCAACTCGTGGCTCGATTTTGGGGGAGGGTTCCCCAAATTTCCCCAAATTGCCCCAAATTTTGCTGCTGCTGCGGCCCCTTTAAGAACAAGCCCCGCCCCTTTCGCGAGGCCACGCCCCCTCGCATCTGATTGGCGGACTCACGGAATCGCCGCCTCTGATTGGTCGAGAGCCTCGCGCAGGCGGCGGGGGGGGGGAGCCACGTGAGCTGCGGCGGGCGGCGCATGCGCAGTGCTGAAACCTCGCGGCGCATTTGCATAAATTTACATAATTATCGCCACTAAGCTCATTTGCGTAATGAGCGTTGCCATGGTAACGTCACCCCCCCCCAAAAGGGGTTTGAGGCCTAAACCGCGTGCTCCAAATCTCGCGGCGCGCCTCAGCGAACTCTCGCGAGAGGAGCTCCGAGCGCCGCAACTCTCGCGAGATCACGCCCAGCGCCGCGCTGCTCAGCGCAGCAAATCTCGCGAGATCACGCAGGTGCGGCCATGCCGTAACTCCAGCCGGGCGCGGCGCGCATGCGCAGTCGGCGCGGCGCACGGCGCGGCCGCTCTGTGCGCATGCGCACTGCCCTCGCCGCCCCACCCTCGCCGCCCGTGCGCATGCGCAGTTCCTCCCCCCCCCGCCTCAGCGCGGCCGCGCAGGCGCAGCGGGGCCCGGGGGTTGCAGCAGCTCCAGCGCGGCGGCGGCGGTTCGGGTTCGGGGCTCGCGGGCTCGGGGGTGAGTGAGCGGCAGCGGAACCTTCTCCCGCCGGGACCCGAGCGGCGGCCGCGGCTCGGGGAGCGGGGCGAGAACCCCCGCGAGCGGCGGCGCCGCGGCAGCGGCGCCGCTTTCCCCTCAGGCCCGGCCTAGGCCGCGGTTCCCCTCCCCCCCGGCGGGGCCGCGTGGCGGCGGCGAGAGCGCGAGACACGCGGTAAATAACGGGGGGATCCCCCCCCAAACCCTGCGGGGAACCGGGGCGGCCTCGAAATCCCGTGTGAGCAACCGGGGCAGCCTCGAAATTCCCGTAAGGAAATTGGGGGAGCCTCGAAATTCCCGTGAGGAAATTGGGGGAGCCTCGAAATTCCCGTGAGGAAATTGGGGACCCCCCGGTTCTCCAAATAAGGAATTGGGGGACCCCCGAAAATCCGTATAAGGAAACTGGGGACCCCCGAAATCCCGTGTGAGGAAATTGGGGACCCCCCGAAAATCCGTGTGAGGAACTGGGGGAGCCTCGAAATTCCCATAAGGAAATTGGGGACCCCCCGGTTCTCCGTATAAGGAATTGGGGGACCCCCGAAAATTCCATAGAAGGATTTGGGGAACCCTGGAAATTCCATATAAGGAATTGGGGGACCCCCGAAATCTCGTGTGAGGAATTGAGGGAGCCTCGAAATTCCCGTAAGGAAATCGGGGACCCCCCGGTTCTCCATATAAAGAATTTGGGGACCCCCGAAATCCCGTGTGAGGAATTTGGGGACCCTGGAAATTCCATATAAGGAATTGGGGGACCCCCGAAATCCCGTGTGAGGAACTGGGGGAGCCTCGAAATTCCCGTGAGGAAATTGGGGACCCCCCGGTTCTCCTTATAAGGAATGGGGGACCCCCGAAAATCCGTATAAGGAACTGGGGCACCCCCGAAATCCCGTGTAAGGAAATTGGGGACCCCCGAAAATCCGTGTGAGGAACTGGGGGAGCCTCGAAATTCCCATAAGGAAATTGGGGACCCCCCGGTTCTCCGTATAAGGAATTGGGGGAACCCCGGAAATTCCATAGAAGGATTTGGGGGACCCCCGAAATTCCCTATAAGGAAATTGGGGGATCCCCTGATTCCATACAGGGAATTGGGGGACCCTCGAATTTCTATATAAGGATTTGGGGGATCCCCCCCTCACTCCTTATAAGGAATTGGGGGACCCCTGATTCCATAAAGGGAATTGGGGGACCCTGGAAATTCCATATAAGGAATTGGGGGACCCCCAAAAATCCATATAAGGAAATTGGGGAACCCTGGAAATTCCTTATAAGGAATTGGGGATCCCCCCTCACTCCTTATAAGAAATTGGGGGACCCTCAAAATTCCATATAAAGAATTGGGGGACCCCTAATTCCATACAGGGAATTGGGGTACCCTGGAAATTCCATATAAGAAAGTTGGGGACCCCCCCCCTCACTCCTTATAAGGAATTGGGGGACCCCAGTTCCATACAGGGAATTGGGGGGACCCTCAAATTTCCATATAAGGAATTGGGGACCCCCTCTTCTCTCCTTATTAGGAATTGGGGGGACCCTCAAAAATCCTTATAAGGAAATTGGGGCGCCCCCAACTCCATATAAGGATTTGGGGGGGCTCCCATAAAGAGGGAATTCCCCTCCCCATGTAAAGTACCCAAAACCCCCAAATTTCACCCTGGGACCCCCAAAAATTCCCTTGAAACCCCCCAAAAACCCCCTGGACCCCCCAAAATTCACCCCCCAAACCCCCTGGACCCCCCAAAATTCACCCCCAAACCCCCCTGGACCCCCCCAAAACCCTCCTGGGACCCCCCAAAATTCGGGCCCCCAAACCCCCCTGGACCCCCAAAACCCTCCTGGACCCCCCAAAATTCACCCCCAAACCCCTCTGGACCCCCCAAAATTTACCCCCCACCCCCCACGTGTCACCTCCCTCCCCCCATCCCAGATTTGGGGTTCCCCTGTGACCCCCCAACTCAATTTAGGGGGTTCCCAGCCCGCTTTTTGGGGGGTCCCCATTTCCTTTTTGGGGGTCTCCAATCCCCCACCCCCATTTTGACCCCCCAGTCCATTTTTGGGATCCTGCCTCTCTTTTTTTTGGGGTTCCCCAACCCCCCTCCCCATTTTTTTGGGGTTCCTTGATCCTTTTTGGGGTCCCCAACTCCATTTTTGGGGTCTCCAACTTGATTTTTGGGGTCCTGATCCTCCTTTTCTGGCTCCCCTGAGTCTTTTTTTGGGGCTCCCCATTTCCTAACTCCCTATTTTTGGGGTCTCAGCCAAATTTTGGGGTTCTCCACCCTCTGATCCCCAAATTTTGGGTCTCCACCCCCTTTTGACCTTCCCCTTCCCACTTTACCCCCAAATTTTGGGGGTCCCCCGACCTCCCCCACCCCCCAAATTTTTTTGTGCTTTTCCGTGACCCCCCAATTTTGGGGTTCCCCACCCCTGACCCCCATTTTTGGGGTTTCCACTCCCAATTTGGGGTTTTCAGCTTTTTCAAGTCCCATTTTTGGGGTTTTAAAGTGTTTTATTTGAGGTGTCCTCAAGCGTTTTTTACGCTTCTTCTTCCCCCTTTACTCCCAAATTTTGGGGTCCCCCGACCTCCCCCACCCCCAAATTCTTTGTGCTTCTCCCTGACCCCCCAAATTTTGGGGTTCTCCACCCATGACCCCCCATTTTTGGGGGTTTCCACCCCTTTTGGGTACTCAGTTGCTTTTTTGGGGGTATCCCCAACCCCTTTTTACACTTCCCCTTCCCCCTTTACCCCCAAATTTTGGGGTCCTCCAACCTCCCCCACCCCCCAAATTCTTTGTGCTTCTCCCTGACCCCCCAAATTTTGGGGCTCCCCACTCCTGATCCCCATTTTTGGGGTTTCCACCCCTTTTTATGATCTCTAAGTGTTTAATTTGGGGTGTCGTCAAGCGTTTTTACACTTCCTCTTCCCACTTTTACCCCCCAAATTTTGGGGGTCCTCCAACCTCCCCCACCCCCAAATTTTTTGTGCTTCTCCCTGACCTCCCAAATTTTGGGGTTCCACACCCCTGACCCCCCATTTTTGGGGGTTTCCACCCCTTTTGGGGGTTTTAATGTGTTTTATTTGGGATGTCCTCAAGCCGCTTTTTTAAGCTTCCCCTTCCCACTTTACCCCCTAAATTTTTGGGGGTCCCCCGACCTCCCCCCAGCCCCCAAATTTTTGTGCTTCTGAGTGACCCCCCCAAATTTTGGGGCTCCCCACTCCTGATCCCCATTTTTGGGGTTTCCACCCCTTTTTATGATCTCTAAGTGTTTAATTTGGGGTGTTGTCAAGCGTTTTTTACGCTTCCCCTTCCCACTTTTACCTCCAAATTTTGGGGTCCTCCAACCTCCCCCACCCCCCAAATATTTTGTGCTTCTCCCTGACCTCCCAAATTTTGGGGTTCCACACCCCTGACCCCCATTTTTGGGGTTTCCACCCCTTTTTGGGGTTTTAATGTGTTTTATTTGGGATGTCCTCAAGCGTTTTTTAAGCTTCCCCTTCCCACTTTACCCCTAAATTTTGGGGTCCCCCGACCTCCCCCAGCCCCCAAATTTTTGTGCTTCTGAGTGACCCCCCCCAAATTTTGGGGCTCCCCACTCCTGATCCCCATTTTTGGGGTTTCCACCCCTTTTTATGATCTCTAAGTGTTTAATTTGGGGTGTCGTCAAGCGTTTTTTACGCTTCCTCTTCCCACTTTTACCCCCAAATTTTGGGGTCCTCCAACCTCCCCCACCCCCCAAATTTTTTGTGCTTCTCCCTGAACCCCCCAAATTTTGGGGCTCCTTACCCCTGATCCCCATTTTTGGGGTTTCCACCCCCTTTTGGGATCTCTAAGTGTTTAATTTGGGGTGTCGTCAAGCCGTTTTTTACGCTTCCTCTTCCCACTTTTACCTCCAAATTTTGGGGGTCCTCCAACCTCCCCCCACCCCCCAAATTTTTTATGCTTCTCCCTGCCCCTCTAAATCCCATCTCCCCTGCCCCCCACCCCCGTTTTTTTTGGGAATTGCCCCCCAGAGAGGCGATGGCCGACGACCTGGACTTCGAGACGGGGGACGGGCGTCGGCCACGTTCCCCATGCAGTGCTCGGCGCTGCGCAAGAACGGCTTCGTGGTGCTCAAGGGCCGCCCCTGCAAGATCGTGGAGATGAGCACCTCCAAAACCGGCAAGCACGGCCACGCCAAGGTAGCCAGGGCCCCGAAATCCCCCCAAAAAATCCCGGGGAAATCCCAAAATCTTGGTGGGAAGCGCGAAATCCCCGTGGAAATCCCAAAATTCCAACCCGAGTTAACCCAGAGTGAGTGCGTCCCCTAAAGAGACTTTTTTAGGCTCTGGTATCCCAAAAACATCCCAAAATTGGGAATTTGGGAATGCAAAGGTAGCCACGGCCCCGAAACCCCCCCAAAAATCCCGGGGAAATCCCAAATTCCCGGTGGGAAGTGCGAAATCCCCGTGGAAATCCCAAAATTCCAACCCGAGTTAACCCAGAGTGAGTGCGTCTCCTAAAGAGACTTTTTTAGGCTCTGGTATCCCAAAAACATCCCAGAATTGGGAATTTGGGAATGCCAAGGTAGCCACAGCCCCAAAATCCCCCCCAAAAATCCCGGGGAAATCCCAAAATTCCCGGTGGGAAGCGCGAAATCCCCGTGGAAATCCCAAAATTCCAACCCGAGTTAACCCAGAGTGAGTGCGTTCACTAAAGAGACTTTTTCAGGTTCTGATATCCCAAAAAAATGAGCCAGAACCCCCAAAATTCAGGAATTTGGAAATGCCCAGGTGGCCTAAATCCCAAAATCCCCCAAAAATCCTGGGTGGGAATCCTGAAATCCCCATGGAAATCCCACAATCCCAACCCGAGTTAGCCCCGAGTGAATGCGTTCACTAAAGAGACTTTTCCCGTCTCTGATCCCCAAAAAATCCCAAAATTGGGAATTTGAGAATGCCAAGGTAGCCAGGGCCCCGAAACCCCCCCAAAAATCCCGGGGAAATCCCAAATTCCCGGTGGGAAGCGCGAAATCCCCGTGGAAATCCCAAAATTCCAACCCGAGTTAACCCAGAGTGAGTGCATCCCCTAAAGAGACTTTTTTAGGCTCTGGTATCCCAAAAACATCCCAGAATTGGGAATTTGGGAATGCCAAGGTAGCCAGGGCCCCGAAACCCCCCCAAAAATCCCGGGGAAATCCCAAAATTCCCGGTGGGAAGCGCCAAATCCCCGTGGAAATCCCAAAATCCCAACCTGAGTTAGCCCCGAGTGAATGTGTTCACTAAAGAGACTTTTAGGTTCTGATCTCTCCAAAAATCCCAAAAACATCCCAAAATTGGGAATTTGGGAATGCCAAGTTAGCCACGGCCCCAAAATTCCCCCAAAAATCCCGGGGAAATCCCAAAATTCCCGGTGGGAATCGTGAAATCCCCGTGGAAATCCCAAAATTCCAACCCGAGTTAACCCAGAGTGAGTGCGTCTCCTAAAGAGACTTTTTTAGGCTCTGGTATCCCAAAAACATCCCAGAATTGGGAATTTGGGAATGCCAAGGTAGCCAGGGCCCCGAAACCCCCCAAAAATCCCGGGGAAATCCCAAAATTCCCGGTGGGAATCGTGAAATCCCCGTGGAAATCCCAAAATCCCAGCCTGAGTTAGCCCCGAGTGAATGTGTTCACTAAAGAGACTTTTTAGGTTCTGATCTCCCAAAAATCCCAAAAACATCCCAAAAAAATCCCAAAATTCGGGAATTTGGGAATTCCCAGGTGGCCAAAATCCCAAAATTCTGGGAAATCCCAAAATTCCCGTGAAAATCCCAAAATCCCAACCTGAGTTAACTCCAAGTGAATGCATCCCGTAAAGAGACTTTTCTGGTCTCTGATCTCCCAAAAATCCCCCAAAAAATCCAAAAAAAATCCCAAAATTGGGAATTTGGGAATTCCCAGGTGGCCAAAATCCCAAAATTCTGGGAAAATCCCAAAATTCCCATGGAAATCCCACAATCCCAGCCTGAGTTAGCCCCGAGTGAATGTGTTCCCCAAAGAGACTTTTCCTGTCTCTGGTCCCCCAAAAATCTCAAAAACATCCCAAAAAAATCCCAAAATTCAGGAATTTGGGAATTCCCAGGTGGCCAAAATCCCAAAATTCTGGGAAATCCCAAAATTCCCCATGGAAATCCC